>JAWWMK010020989.1:0-17872 GCA_035047105.1 Galeopsomyia nigrocyanea | reverse complement strand
TAGGCGTTTTACTTGAGCGCCAAATCCTATAGGTTATATGGTTCACGAATTTTTTTCGTGAACTTTCTAACAGGGGTGTTGCTAGTTTGATTTAAAAGTGAAATTTGTTATCGATTAATAATTCGAAATTTTTGTCGAAAATATAAGTCATGTCAATTCGCAGCTAAATAAAATAAAATAATTGTTTATTTAGTATTGATACCGATAAGTACTATTGTATCAGCTTTCAAAATGAAGCCATTACATTGAAATAATGACGAAATAAAAAATTCTATGCTACTAGGTATAGTGGCAACATCAACTATTGTATTGTACGGGAATATCGTATTTTTTTTTTTTAAATCAACCATTTTCATACATTTGATTGATTGAAATGTGTTCTACTTTTTATTGTTTCAGGTGAACCGTCTAGTGCGATAGAATGACAGACAGACTCTCGCGGTACACGCTGTTATTTATTTTACCAACAGTTTTGTTGGCTAAAACTGTGAAAAACGGTAAAAGCTTATTTTTGTTTATTTATCTCTCTGCGTTATTTCTACTAGGTTGTGTGCTAGAATGTCTGCAGTTTGTTATTTAAATAAATGGAGTTCATTTTTTCGAACGATAGCCTCTACTGCATTCTCACATTTTTTTCTTTATTTGAGAATTTTGCTTACGTATTGTATTTTCCGTGATAGTATAGCAATTGTCATTGGAAATTACTTATCACTGAGAATTTATACTTACCAATGTTCTAAAGTATATTTCGTTGAGCTCAAAAGTATAGTAGCATCATATACATTTTAGAATTAAATCTGAAAATATTTTAAAGTACCTCAAAATTTGTTTCTTATAAATGTTTATTTATACAATTAGTTTGTCGTGAACTGTGACATTTTTCTGCAAATATAACGTACTGCAGTTGCAGTTACGCCCACGGTCAGAAAATTTTTACTGATACATATTTTAGTCACAAAAAGAAATACAGTTACAGATATTTTTTAACAACTATACATGATTAAATTTACGTACGTGTTCTCTTGTAGTTCACACGAATATTATATGCGAGTAATCGATAAATTTAGCTGAAAAAGTTTAGAAAATGTATATGAAAATTTTATTTTCACTTGGATTCCAGAGAGGCAAACGCCTTATAGCTCACATTCGGAGTGGAAAGCGCTGTATTACATTAACCCCGAGGAGCTCGATCGCGTGAATGAAGCAAGTGAAAATAACACTATATCGAACATAACGGTCCAGTTAGGTGGCACTGCCTTCTTACATTGCAAGCTCCGCAATTTGGCCGAGAGAACTGTTTCTGATGCCGAAGTAAGTTTAACTTTGCGAAATTCATTGCAACTTTTTTTTCTTTTAATGTTGATTACAGTTATCCAAACTCTTACGTATGTAATAATAAAAAGTATACAACGTAATTTAATCACATTAAAACTTGTTTACCTTGTATTAAACAATTTAATATTAATCTATCAAAATCACGAACTTACTCGAATAATTTTGAAAGCTCAAAAACTTACAAGAAAATCAAGATGTTAACTAGCTTGCTAGCAAAACTACAGACAAAATTGATATTATTTTTCAATAAGACAATACACATTATTTTGACGAAACCACAATCAAGAAATCATTCATCTAAGATTTAATAGTTTGTTTATTTTTTTCTGCTTTCAGGTCTCGTGGATTCGAAGACGAGACTGGCACGTATTGACAAGCTCGACGTTCACTTACACGAATGACGAGCGCTTCCAAGTGCTGCACCCTGAGGGCTCTGATGACTGGACTCTACAGATCAAGTACGCGCAACAAAGAGACAATGGGACGTATGAATGTCAAGTAAGTTTCCGTGCAGCTTTTGTAAATATAGCACTGCATAACGCATTTTCACTGAAAAAAAAGTTCTTTTAATTGATGGCTTATCCAATCGTCATTTATAAATAAATTTTTAAAAGTTCGTTAACAAGCCAAGGTTTTTAATATAAAATTTTTCTAATAAATAATTTATTTTAAAATGATTATACCTTCTTTACAAGAAATTCAAAATATATTTTTTTAAATGGGATTTATATTTTTAAAATTTCACTTACTATCGTACTGCGCAAAGTTAATTTCATCCTCTATACAAATAACTTTTAACTTGACTATATTAGATCAGCTTGTGATTATGCAAAAACGAATTTTTTGTGTGATGTTGCAGGTGTCTAGAAGTACTGGAATAATATCGCATTTTGTTAATTTAAACATTGTTATTCCTGAAGCTTTTATATTGGGAAGTGAGGAACACCACGTTGACGTAGGATCTATCATAAATCTTGTCTGTATCATAGAGAAGGTAATAGTAGATAGTTTTTGGTACATATTAATTTAATAATTGTCTAAATACGTCTAAATGGAATTGATGAAACAAATTTCCATTCTTCAAAATAGACATTATTTAACGGGTCTATTATGGAAGATATTAATTACTTTGTAATTGATGAATTTTACGTTTCTGACATAACTTGATTCAAAGTGAATGACTTTAGAAGCCTTTATTTTATACATCATATACCGATTGTTCGATTTAATGTCTGCAGTCCCTCTGTCGGGGTATTCTTTTGGTAAAAGCCAAGTAACTCTCTGACTAACATGTTTTCATAAATTTAGAAGATACTGAGGTGTGAATTTAAAATTCACACTCAGTTTTGAAGAATATACTCTAACGGCTAGACTGAGGACATTCAATTAATCTAACATAACGCAAGTTATATGGTTTCTAATGAATCTACCATATGATGAAAAATCCAATTTTCAAAATATATAATCATCTTTTTGCTATACAATGGGGAAAAAGAATTTGAAAAATCATGTTGTTGATGAATGTTTTTTCAGAGCCCAACACCGCCTCAGTATGTTTTCTGGTATCACAATAATCGCATGATAAATTATGACACAACCCGAGGGAGCGTTGTAGTACAAACAGAACCCGGACCAACGCAGAGTCGACTCACAATCCACCATGCGGTCGAATCGGATACGGGTAATTACACGTGCAGTGCTTCTAATACAAAACCTGCGTCAATCTTCGTTTTTGTCACCGAAGGTGAGTACGGTCAGCTGTAGTCATTATTTGTTCATGTACTAGGTCAAAGCCAGAAATTTTCGTAAAGTTGATGAAATAATTTTTTTCTTTATTTTTCAAATGAAATAATTATGTGTTACTATTTTTTAATCAACGTTCATTAAATAAATATATTTTTCGAATGAATGAAAAATTATTATATCTTATACTTTTAAACCAATTGCGTATTAGATAAAAAAGGATCCAATGAGCTCACAGTTTTCCTACTTCTACATAATCCAATGAAAAATTTTTTTTGTTTTTCTGTTACAGGAAATAACATGGCAGCGATATTGCGCAGCTTGAATTCTGGTTTCCAATGGAATAGCTGTCAAGTATTGATGATTCTTCTTCTGGTGCTACAACTGTGGGCGCACTAATCTTTTCACGAAAAAAAAAAAATTTCGCCGACAAAGCCGAAATAGAACAAGTAAGGATTTTGGCCTGAATCGATGACTGGTTCATCAACGTTCTCATGCATGGATTCGATCAGCCATTAGCGCATCCAATTTTCACGTGCATGTTTGTATAGGTAAGCATACTCATTTGTCATTTCATCGAGTTAACGGACAATAAATTCATTACGAAAATTTATTACCACCATTGAAATACTTTTCGCACATGAGTTGACGCTTTTTTATTGAATTGCCTTACATTTATTTAGCCGCAGTTTTTCACGAATTTTATTTGGGAAACAACGCCACGAAATTAAATTTTTTCAAAGTAGAGTTCGACTAATAACGTCCCAGCTACATTAATAAAAATCCTCGTCGGATATTTTCTCACGCACAGTATTATTTTACGTAACAAGAAAATTTGTTGATTTGATTCTAGGCATACGGTGATAGCTTGTCGATCGAGATACGGCAAGCCTGCTACACAACGAGATTATCTCGCTGACTGCCGAACATCTGAATCAGATGTAAAAGTTCCTGTGATATCAGAAATTATTTTAAAGATGTTGAATACTATGTAATTGATTTTAATAAAGAATTTGATACCATAAATAGAAAGATCTCAAATCCAAAGAATCCTTTTTCTGACGAATAGTAGATTTTTTACTACTTTTATCATTTTATTTTGACTCTTATACATCAAAATATCATAATTATTTTATTAAACCAGAAATACTTATTTTTTCAACCTTACAATAATACTTTAGCTATTCTCTTTTGAAGTACATCTACTTCGGCTGAACGCAATCTATTCGATTGGTATATATACAGAGCATACGCTTATATAAGCAAAGTGAATTCGTACTACGTGCATCGCACATACATACGTATGTATATATATGACAGGTAAGGCGAACTCGCGAGACGGCGAGCTTTGATCTTTCGCTACACACGTCTATATCGCTGACACTTTTGAGCTTCTCTCGCTCACGTCTGTTGCACTCTTGAAGAGGGTTAAGCCAATACCGTTGGAGAAAGTACAACTTCAATACGTATATCGTTGCGATAGCATGAGCACGCTCAGACGAGTATTTCTAGATTTCAAGAGGTCAACTGTCTGTACATCATCAAGTGCGAAAATTCGATTTCTACGCACTCTCCTTTTTTTAAACCACACTCTCTGCTTACAGATTCAATGAATGCATTGGTATAGTCCCTAGTGTCTCACCACGCATCCTCGGTCGATTTTAGTGGTTGATATGTTTTTCTTTCAAAGCATATTATATCGAATATTTATAATTTATTAGCGGGATTCGATATTTTATGCTGCTAAATAAGTAAGTGTTTAAGATTAATCATTAAATAAAAGCTTTCAAAATAATGATTTTACATAAATGGACGATTATAGTATCGATGAGAAATTAATTTGCAACAACTTAGCATGCAGCTACTGAGTGCACTGCTTGTGGAACAATGAACTCTGATGCAGTGCACCCGGATGCAGATACACCGGGTTAATTAGGCTGAGTCAACTTGAACTGAAACACGTTGGATGCTTTGAATAGTAATCTTGACGTGGTGCATAATGGTTCTTTGGTCTCATGCTTTGATTGAAATTATAATGCATGCCTCATGTTAATCAAGATAAGCAATGAAGCTTTTGTGTTTTTTCTTTATCGTTAACGAATAGGTTTTCCATTCATCGGAAATTTCATCGGAGTGAATACATTGAAGCTTTAATAAAAATATTAAACTATATTTATGCTGTAGGAAAAGTTTTTCACTCTTCCAGTACGAACTTTACCGTACGAAATCTATATTCAAATAAATTCGCACATAAATTTGTTTGGTTGTTTTCGAGTTTATATTGATATACTACGGAACTCGTTGCTAACAGGAAACTATAGTCTCTGAAAATGGACTTTCGCCTTCCGTAACCGTCTAACGAGAATTTCACGCCAAGTTTGATGTACCTCGATGATAATTTCCTCGTGCGATCAAGTTCTCGTGCTAACCTTAATTAAGTTGTTGCTGTTCATTAGTGATAACAGTTATATTTGTTTGCTTATTTTGCAAATCGCGTGACCTAGAATATTATTGTAGGTCATTATCTGCAATACGTACAGTAATATTTTTTTAATGATAATCGTATGAAAACTTTCCATAACTCTTGAAACATACTTTCGAAAGATATGTGATTGTACATTTGATATTTTCCATCTTTACACAATGTTACATAAGCTTTCGAATGGAATGAAGGGCATTAGTTTGAATGACCATATAAAAAACTCACGACTTGAATATTTAAAAAGTTATTTTGACTAATATTCATTCAAACGAACAACTTTTTATAATTAGACATATCACTCGAGTCAATAAAATTTATTACTATTCCATTCATTAAAAAGTTGTTCGACTGTCTGCTTGACTGAATAAGCAGAATTTGACGGATCATAAAAAAAGTGAATGTCGTAAACTTCCAATAGGTACTTCAGCACGACTTTTCTTACTGCTGTTGTTCTTTGAATTGCAAAGTACTATGCTCGATAAGCTTCGGAAGTTCTTTTTTTATGATTGTTTTTGCGTGGTACCAGTAGCTATATATAGATATTACTAGTTGTGAATTTATCTCAAAAAATTATGCTAAAAAAAAGACTATGTAAAATTATAAGTTACCGAGTAATGACTCTCTTTAAACCAATTTATATTTCCATCAATTAACTTTCAGTAAAATTATGCGTTACTGCTAATAAAACTCACGATTTTGAACAATGAAATATTAAATATCTTAAATACACATACGCACTCGACGTTTAGTAGTTTTTTTTTTCATTCTCCGAAATATAACGAATTATCAAAGAATCACAAAGAAATCCAAGTAAAGCAGACGTAAAATTATAAATTCTTCGTGCGCCCGAGATAGCTTTTTCGCGTAATAATCTACTCGGCGCCTGCGGAAAAATGAATATTCATATGCTGCTGCCTCTAGCGCGTGAACAATTTCACTCGAAATAAAGGAAAATATTCAACTTTGAAAACGCGACGAGTCTGCCGTCAAAAAGCACTTTGCAATTTTTTTCTCTCGCAGAAATGTAGTTCTAAAAAGGTCACATTGAAACTCGAGCGGGACATGTAAAAAGAATGAGCTAGTATACCTATTACTCCTTTTCAAATTAATTGTGTGCATTTTACGCGAATGATCGCTGAATTCGAGTAAAATAAAGCTTAACCTTTTGAAGCATACATTTTTTGAATGATCGTACAATCTTGAAAATTGTCTCTCAGGGGGTTTTCGGGTCGTTGATTACGAATCTGGCGTTATATTTTCAAAATTCAAGATGGCGGATCAAATATGGCGAAACGTTCATCTTCAATTTTAAGAATTTGACCTCAGATTCGTAATCAGTCGTAAAATTTTGGAGTTTTTATCTTGGATAGATTCTTCAAAAATGAATTTTCCCGAAAAAATCTTTTTTTTATGTTTGTTTATTTGTAAATCTTGTACTATAAATTTTTAAGCCAATTTGACTGTATTTCTATGTTATTTCATCACTTAAGTTATTAAAAATTGCAAAAAACCAGATCTGAATACAAAAAAGTATGTGAGTGGGAAAAATAAAAAAAAATCGATGTGATAACGAAGGTTACCAACACGCTAAAAAGGGTTAGTATTTTTCTTTTTCATATTTCTCGAAATTATGATATTTTCCTCGACATTAATAATTATCAACAATCCCATATTTTTACTGCAAAAATCGCAGCGACTATAATATTTTGGCATCCTGCAGTTCGAAAAAAACGACAATATAAAACCACGATGTATTTCCTCGAGCAGTATATGACCAAAGCACGAGCAATATATATCTGTATAGTATAGGGTAAAGGCGTTTCGCTCTTGGCGAGAATCAACGAGCAAAACGAGGGAGTCGATAACGGGCACGCGCGCGTCTTGGTTGTACACGACGACGTCATCTTGGGGTAGTGTAGTAGCTGCCTAGCTCTCACTCGCTCTCTCTCTCTCTCTCTCTCTCTCTCTCTCTCTCTCTCTCACACGTGAGCGGTGTGCCACACCGCGCGTCGTCGTCGTCCTCTCGACATCCACTTAGGCGGATACACCTTGAGGCTGCGTTTGCTCGCGACTTTAGCCGAGATTAGCAATACGACGCTCGAGGCGACGACAAGGTAATGGAAAAAATCTTTGCTGTTGCGCGCGGCTGCTGCTGTCGCTTCATATTCCAACACGTATTACGAAGGGATTATCCTAAAGTAAATATTCTAAGATTTAATGGAAGACGCTTGGGGATTCCGTTGAAACATTAGTTTTTTTTTCTTTCTTTCGTAGACACCTCAATAACGCTATTCATTTTGGGCTAAATTTTCGACCTAAATGAAATCTAAAACAGCGCGAATTCTCGCGGTGAGCTGAGAGCAGTTTTTCACTCGAACGATATATAGCGGACGCTTGTTCGGGCGAGCTTTGAAGAACTTTACATACGAGGACATATAACGTTTGCTCGCGTGCGCGCGAAGTTTAGCGTGGTTGTCAGGTGGAACAATGCGGACCAACGCCCAAGGCAAATAAATCTCCATTAATCGCGCTCGAGTGCGACGCGGACGACACCCTTAATGGGCCTTCTTATCGCGATCGTCGTGGCACGACGCGCCACTAACGGAAAAGTTACGGTATTTAGGGAATTTCGCCGAGCTCTCTTTTTTGCCCTACTCTCACGACTATACCGAGAAGAGTCATTTTCTTAAGGGTGCTATACTGTGTCTTGTCCAAGCACTTATTTTTTTTTTCTTTTTTTTTTGTACAGTTCATTGATCCTTGGCACCTTTTGTTAGCGCACGCTATCGCATCTCTGTACAATCTCTCGGGGTGATTGTTGCTCGAAAGATTTGCCCGCTCGTTTATTTTACGGGCGCGCACGATTTTTCTCTCTTTCTAAAGGGATTCGATTGTCATCTGCGATGCTACGATACATTTCATTAGCATATTTTGAACATTGCTGTAAACTTTTAATCAATGTTACCTGACGAATTGTCGTCATTTAATACTTGACATTGCGGTCAACGTTTTGTATAACAATGCGATTTACAGTTAATTTCGCAATCAACGAAAAAAAAATTAAAGTGATCGTCATACCAGCGAAAAGTTGTATAGCTTACAATGCTATAACTAAGTGATATTTGTCTTACCGCCCCCAAGTCCCAGTGCCAAGAGCCACAAATAATGCGAGGAGCTCGCAGGAACCAAGAGAGGGGGGGGGGGGGGGTAATTTATCGTGTACCCGGAAGTTCCGCTGACAGTGCGACTAATTGTAATGGTTAACCGTTTAGTAGACCACTCGCACACTTATGTTATCGATCCTCCCTGCGCGATATCCTTTCTATCCGAACGTTCTCCATTATTGCATTAGTTTTCGAAGCTCGGCGAGTTTTCGGAATATATATATCGAGATCGGATGGCTCACTTGCCAATTTAATTTATACGCTTTAAATATTCTTCCCGCGAGATATAAAAAGATTATTCGGTAACTAGTTGAACGATCATCATCATAATTTTTCCGCTCGTTTCTTTAGAGCACTAGAACAGTTTCAATCAACGAGCCGACTGGTAGCTAGACAAAACTGCTGCTTGAAAAAATTTGATCTGAAATTATTCGGTAACTAGTTGAACGATCATCATCATAATGTTTCCGCTTGCATTATTGCATTAGTTTTCGAAGCTCGGCGAGTTTTCGGAATATATATCGAGATCGGATGGCTCACTTGCCAATTTGATTTATACGCTTTAAATATTCTTCCCGCGAGATATAAAAAGATGGAACATCGTACTACATAGTCGAGTAGATTTCTAAGAAACGTTCTTTATTGTATACATTAGTAGTTCATCCTTTAGCTTTGTCAATTTCTGCGCACTACTGCGCATGTATATCTCAGAGAATACACTGCGGCACGTGCATCAACGTGCACTATACGTTAAGACGCCTGAGTAACCTTTTGATGTGGTCTCACTAATGAGCGCTTGGAATTAAGGTGGCTTAGTTTAGAGACTTCGCTTCCTTTTGTTGTTTATTATGCTTTGATGATTAGCGCATACATTGACTGCCAACACTATGTATGTACCGTGAACGATTTCGCGCCGGAAAATTTTCAAAATTCAACTTCACACTATTATCATAAGCTTGGTTAAGTAGATCGCTGCGATGGGAAATCATAAAGTTTATACCTATTTTTAAATTTATCGATGACTAAGTGGTAGTAAAGTGTGTAATAACTGATTTATTTACCTAAAAATAAATAATCAGTAGTAATAATCAATATACGCTCAGACATATGCCATTTGAAAAGTCAGATAAGTAATATTACGTAAACGGTCGATTTCATTACTCTTAGAAATTTACTATCTTGAAAGTTGGCAATGAGTTCTATGCAAATTCACTACTATAACAATATAAACAATTCGGTTAAAGTTAAAGTCAGATAAGTAATATTACGTAAACGGTCGATTTCATTACTCTTCGAAATTCACTATCTTGAAAGTTGACAAGGAGTTCTATGCAAATTGACTTCTATAACAATACAAACAATCCGGTTAAACCGCATTCGTTGAGTCAATATGTACGTATAATTAGACCTATACACACAGCAAAGTAGTTAATTACCTGCATGTCTATCCCACATAACCTTTCGAAATACATTTATCCGAAAATGAGGTTCATTACCGCCGAGACGTACAGCTCAATCGCAAAACGACCATTGTTTCGCAACACACAGTTAAAATTTGCTCAACATAATAACTTTCTAAATGCGTCAAAGCTACTGTGACACATTTCGACCCAGCTTTAATACAATGCCCCGTCACTCGCAGGTATATTATATGCTAGGCAGTGAAGTACCCGTACGAAATATCATAAAATTGTACTACTTCGATCTTTGTCATTTTGAGAACTAAACTTCATTTATTACGCGCTACTGCGCGATAATGAGCAGAATTATCTCCGTGACGGAGTTTTGCGAGAGAGAAGGAGAGAGAGAGAGAGAGAGAGAGAGAGAGAGAGAGAGAGAGAGAGAGAGAGAGAGACAACGTCACAGTTAAGTCGACTTTTGCAGCGAGATAACTTTGGAATCTGTCAGTTATGTCCTGCAAGTAAAAGTGACAATTAATTACGCGCGAGCGCGAGCTTGCAGCAGCGAAGAAATATAATAGAAAAAGCTCTCCCTCCCCTCTTTCATTGCGCAGCAGCGTTGATATAGAAGTGTGTTGCTAGCTCGTCTTTTAAACGACCGGAATTAATTAACGTATTCATTGTGCCTGTTGAATGGGCGTGAGTGTTTTTTTTTCTCTCTCTCTCGCGCGCTTTTTTTTTGCGCTGCGCCAGCTTTGTCTTGACGCTACTAGTGCCGTGCCGCTGACACAGATTCGAATCGCGCCGACGAGGCGCGCCTGAATTATAGCCTGAATTTTAAGCGGCGTCCTTTGTCTCTCTCTCTCTCTCTCTCTTTCCCGCGTGTGCATGTATATATAGCCCCCGAGAAATTTTCGCGCAGAGCAGCAAGCAAAAAGATGGTGGCAGCGCGCAAGCATGGAGAAAGAGAGAGAGAGAGAGAGGAGGAGCGTTGTGAAATTCATTAAGAGAGCTAGCCTCGCGCGCCGACTCGAGGTATTAGCAATTTTAATGCAAGCCACGCCTGAAAAATGTGTCGCGTTCTCTCTACCCCCAAAATGTTGCCGAATAAATCTGACGAATTTTGCCTCTTTCGGAAGCGCTCGGACTTTTCTGCATTTTAATGTTTTTTTATGGATGGGAGGAAGAAAAAAATAAGTTTGTGCGCTAGGCTATTTTTATCGTTATCTTTTTACGAATGTTTATGTAGCTGTTGGTATACAACAATGATTTTTGCAAATCATAAGGTTGAATGATTTTATTTATTATTGAAAAGTAAAATCCAAATTTCAAATATTCAAGATGTGAAATTTGAAATGACTTAAATGTCGCACCCAGCTGTTACGCAATATACCGCTTGAAATGTCATCATTCTATTCCATTCATTCTGTACTATATGAGAACAGAGATATTCTGAATTTTACCACGAAGGAACCTCATTAAACCTTTTTTTTTAAAAAAGAAGAAAAACCGCTAGTGAAAAGTACAAGACTCTTACAAACGTGAATGCCTCTAATACCAACAATAGCGAAATTTTCTTACGCGCGACTGTCGCTCAAGTTTCGTTAAAATTCATAGAAGTAGGTTGTTGACGCGCGCGCCACTCGTCTCCTTCGTCTTCTATTCACGACGCCGAGCGCGCGCGCGCGCTGCCTGCGAGGCTATTCACACGCGATGCGACACTGCACTTTAATTAAGCGACATTTCCTTGTTTTTCGGTGGGTTTTCGACATGAAGACCTTTTTAATCCAGTTTTTTGTTTTTCTTTTCGGAATTGTTGAAAAATTTACCAAATAATAAGGACTTAGAGAAGAGCGTTTTCTTTAATGATTTCAAAACTGTGTCACTGTTGTATAATCAAATGTAGCTGAAAATTATAATTGAAAGTACTTTCTAGAATATTAAATTTACTATAGTATATAATGACGGGAATCGTGTGCTACTAAAAAAAGATTATCAATCGTTTCTTCTACATTTGATGACTTTATTCAAATGAAATTTTTATATATTTAATTTTACAGTCATTATATGCTTCAAGTTCCAAGAATATAACTTGAATGCCAAAATAAGTAGCAATGTGTACTATGCTCTAACATGTTGTTAGGCTAAACCAACATACACATAAACTGTGTTTACATGGCAAGCAAATGCGTCATTCACCATTCGCATGAACGAGCTGTTAGCATATAAGTTTGTTGTTTCGCTTCATCATTTATATCTATAGTTCAAGACTAAAATTTCTAAATGTGTTAGCTCAAGTTCGGAAAAAGTTCTTGGCAAAAAGAATGAAAATCATAAATTTTCTAGACTGACAATCCGTTTGAATTTTTTAAATTTTACGTCGCCTTTTCTATTTTCTCGCGTCACGCACTGTCTTGGCCTCTATAATTTTTATTCTCTTTTTTTAACATGAAAAGATTGCTCCCACTGAAATGTTGCACTGGTTTCCATTTTTTACACGTATAATGAGTATTAAATATAAGCACTTACCTGTTTAGCCTTTTGTTTTAATTTTAAATCAAATACATTACATCCAATTTTTTTTAAGAAATAAAAGTTTTCAAGATTTTAAGGCTAATAACGTCAAGTCGACTTTATGAACTAGAAAAATAACATGCATTATCTGTTTCGAAATGAGAAAGAAGCATTCTCAACGCGTTAATTTCTGTAGAAAATTGTCTTACTTTTTACCCAACCTCTAAACTGCTAAAGTACATTATATATAGTTTTCGAGGGGCAATATAGAAGTACGTTTAATCTAGAGAAAAAAAGTTCATCTCCGCTGTGCGCAGCAGTGGAGCTGAGAAAATTATGAGCTCGTACACACACTCCGCGGTCACCAGTGATAATTTCAAAAAAACTTGGCTGCTTGGCAAATATTTGAACTCGTGTGCAATTAATTCTCCTAAATTTAGGTTGCGTTCAAGACTTGCTCTGCAAAGATTTTTTTTATGCTGGAAAACTTTATAACCATCCACGTGCGTAATTTTAATGTAGCTCCGTTGAATTCAGACTTTTAGGGAAAAATTTAAATTTCTTATATTGTTAGATTGAACCAAATAATGAAGTTTCGATATATACACAGTAAAAAATTTTACTCATTTTCTGGACAAAACAAGTAAAAAGTTACTCAAAATGAGTAATCGGTTTCTCATTTTGAGTAACTTTTTACATATTTTGATTACCTTTCTACTTTTTTTGTCCCGTTAAATGAGTAAAATTTTTTAATGTGTATACTTTTTTTATTGTTCTTGAAAATTACGAACAATGATAAAAGTTCAAATACACAAATCAGAAATAATTACTTTTCGAAATGGTTATAAGGAGGGTAAAGCACGATCAAGTTATAACGCAAAATACGAAGGAATCCCATGCGCGAGCGCGCGCACACATTCGCATATTAAGGAACGTGTACGACAGCAGGTGTGCGAGTATCAGCGCCGAGAGAAAAGCCCGAACGTACGGCAGAAGGCAATAAACCCAAGCGAAATACACCAAGAGACAGAGAGAGAGAGAGAGAGAGTCTGTTTCATTCGTGGAATTCTCGATACGGCAATATCATATGGTAGCGAACACGGGAAATATCCAACAAAGGAAAGGAAAGAAGAACAAAAAAAAAAGCAATTCCGTGAGAAATTTGAGACACCAAAAACTTTCATTATAACGCTGACACGACGACTCTCTCGCTCGATTTTGTATACTCGCACGTCCGCACGCATATTCGAAAGTTTGGAATTTTTCATGCAACCCCCATGAATTTTCCAGCACGTAATCCATTGCACCAAGCGCGTCAACGCGATACATTTCCGAGCGCGCTGAATTAATGATGAGTATTCCACGTTGGCACGGCTGAGATCGGATCTGTGTACAGGTGGTACGCTATTTTCACCTCACCTTTGTGCACGAAGAAAGTATCCTTTGAAAAATACAGCAAACTCGTTGGTCTCTCGTTCCTTTTTTTTTGTCTTTCTATTTGGTGCGTATACATTGTAAATTTTCGTTTAGCCGGGCGACGTCGAAAATTCCTTCAGAGCGCGCAAAAGAGAGAGAAAGTTTGATTAAAAAAATTCTCCAACGCCTATACCCACAACGCGGCAACTCATTTTCACGCCGTGATACAACGATATTGGCCTCTTTGTCTCGTGACGTTTCACCAGCTACCCCCGAGCAGATTGCGTTCGAGGGATTCGCCGCGCAATAACCACCTCGCGGTATAATACGTAAAACGTCGTCTTTTAACGTTTCCGCCTTGATACTATTTTTTCTTCTTCTTTTTTTCTTTGTTTGCTCGTAAATGTGTGGTACCCTCTTCGGTGATACTACTCCCTCTTGGCCTCTTTATCCTTGCTCTTTGTGCACAGAGCTTCATGATACACCAATACGTTGAGCTTGAGTCTTTAACTTTTTTTTCAGTACACTTACGATGCCAGATACTTGTTAATTTTTACAAAGATTCTAAGCGATATAACGAATTACAGTTTAACAAAATTATTCATTACAATTTATTTCACAAATTTAAATATCCTCATTTCATGCGTTCTGTGAATTATACAGAAGAAGCATAAAATTTCCATGATTCGACTAGATAGTGCTTGAAATTCTCAGCATAAATGTTTACTTTCCACTAAAACCTCGAGTATTCAGGTCACGTCTGCGCATAATATCATATAAGCATTCTCACTTATGATATCTCGCGCCGCGCTCTTCAAGATTTGTGATTAAAGAGGATGATCCGTGAGGCTCATAAGAGAACTCTTGAAACAACCTGCCTTCGGCATTAAGTTGAATAGAAAGATTTCTTTATAGGTAAAACTTGAATTAACAAACTTGTAATTGGGATGTCATGTCCGTTTAAAAAAATTATTATCGAAGGCTGACCTAACACAGATTTTACTACTGGAAAATAAATCGAAATTTGACGATTAAAATTATTCCATTTTTTTGTAACCTCACAGCGAATTCATACATATGTAGCCTTTTGTCAGTGTCACAACTGAGCGAGCAGCGAGGATATACATACGTTTGTACGTGCAGTAGTGTGCCAGAAACGATTTTCTCTCGTCATTTCTCCCTCGGAAACGTACGCCGCGGGCTCTTTCTCTCCCTCTCTCTCTCTCTCTCTCTCCGTCTCACGCCCTCCTTTTTAGCGTTAACAGCTGTTCCGTCAAGCGGAATGAAGATTCGCGTCGTAGCTGCGTCTTACGGTTGTCACTCGAAATCAACGCCAACAGGATTTTCGATTGTCAAACGAGCTGATTGTAGAATATTCTAGATTCACGAACGTCGAAGTAATGCAATCACAGCTTCGTATAGTAGAAGCAGCAGCAGCAGTAGCAGCCTTCCAATCGCATTTAATGCATTCACGAGGAGCAGCAGCGAGCAGCAGTCTAGCGCGACTCTTGGAAAAATTGCTTTACCTCTCTCTCGCGCGCGCGCACGTAATCCGATGAATAAGATGCTTCCGATTGAGAACTAATCTCTTAAGGATTCAATTGCCGGGGATTTATAATCGCTGATGCATTCTTATCTTGCTCGAAGGTATCGCGAGTCGCTCTCTAATTGAATTCTTTCAATTAGTTTCTGAGAAAATCTCGACTTTTATATAAAAAGAAACTTTTTTTATCTTTCTATTCTTACTTTGGTGAGATGCAGGACGACTCAATTATCATCAAAGTGTCAGCTTGATATTTTAGTTGAAAAACAGAAGTTGACACACGCTGTCACTCAGAACCTACGTCGATATGAAAATCTGGGAATATATATAGTTCGCTTTTATCACAATTATGAAAAAAAAGCGCAATAAAATAAAACGTAGTAAAAGCAATAAAATGCGCAAGCGCACTCTTGTATCCTGTATGGAATTTGTACACAACAAAAGCGCGTGCACGCGCGAGGTGAAATTATATGACAGTCGTTACAAATTTATGTCTGTGTTAAAACTACTGACATGCACAAAATTTAATAGACATAGCATATACAGCTACGTTAATAAATATGAATGTCAGAAGCAGTATAAAAATGTCATGTTAAATTTTTCGCATTGATTGTGAAGTACTATTTCGTAACAATAAAAGCGATCTGAATAGTGTGTATAAGGTTGAACTGATAAAAATAAAGAATGTAAAAAATGCGATATAAGGTTGAAGCGGAGCGGTAAAAAAGAAAGGAAAAAAAACTAAATGATCGTAGAGTTTTTCGATAACGCTTTTAATAAATATTTATCGAGCTGCGTGCACGCGAGCGAGAAAGGGAGATGTTTGTTCGGACGCCTCTTGTGTGCAAATGTGGCGAACAATTGTGTATTTTTTCGTGAAAAATTCAATTTGCTTTAGTCAATAAATAACCGTTTTTATTTCGCTTTCTACTATTCAAGTTGAATGAATATTCTCCATCGTCGCCAATTTTCTTTTATATCATTTCAATTTACAAAATGGGATTGAAATATCGATAGTACTAATATTATAATAAGATAATACAATCGATAATACTTTAATATTTAGTTCTAACAATGAAATCAAAAAGTGATTGATGATAAAAAAAAATATATTATCGTTATCTTTAGCCACTCATTAGTCAATATATGTATACACAACCCTAGAAGAGACAGAAAGTTGCCACAATTTGGCAGCGAGGAGCGAGCCGCCACAAAATTTGGCTATGTGCGCGCACAGCGGCGCAGATGCTAATGTCCGTACATATTCATTGAAATTATAGGACGCGTTAGTCGAAACCGGAGCCGACGTTTGTACAATCCCAGAACGCGCGCGCGCGAGCATGCAACGGCGAAATTTGTATTCCGCACACTAGCTTGCGCGACGCCACCGCGTTCTGGGGATTTGGCCTGCGCAACATTCTCTCCCCAAAGTTCTCTCTCTCTCTCTCTCAAGTTAGACTTCTCGCACGCGCGCGCGCCAAGCTACAGGGTAATTAATTTTAAATTAGAGATCCTCCAAAACTTTCTATTATTGATATTTACGTTGCTATTTCACGCGAGTTTGCCGTGCGTCACATACACACACACACACACACACACACTCGTACTTTTATAAACGCCAATTAAACTTGCGAAATTTTCCAACTTTGACGTTTCACCGAAGTTCGAGCTCGAGCGAGATTTGCTTATGCTAAGGAAATATGGCAGATACTTTCTGTTGAAAAATAGTGAATACGTTGAGTTTGCTTGCATGCGTGAATATAAACCAGTAAACTTTTTAAAATAAATATGAAAAATCTGGTTTGCACTTTCATTAGATAATATTGATTTCAATGCAAGTATTCGACTAATTCTGCTACGAAAACAATTTTCAACGATAAAAAACATCTCATCCAATCGCCGCCACTTCCGCGCAAAACAATAACCATAACGTTCGATTGATTAGCCAGAGGAAGAAAAAAAAAGCCCCATCCTACACGCGTATATATATAACGAGCTCGAAGTATATGTCGTGATGTTACGGTCAATCTCGTTTCCGTCTTATCTCGAGAGGATATCGGATTCTTTACACTTTGAAGTTGAACGTCTCTATGCGCCGGGCATTATCGATTGCTCGGAAGCTAGAGGAGAGAGAGAGAGAGAGAGAGAGAACGAGCGCGGCGGGCTTTCCATTAGCGAAGTACACCGTCGTATCTCTCGTGCACACACACACACACACACACACACACACACACACACACACACACACACACACACACACACACACACACACACA
>JAWWMK010020978.1:0-17874 GCA_035047105.1 Galeopsomyia nigrocyanea | reverse complement strand
CGTTATAGTACGCGTCACGCTTGTGGAGCGCGAAGAAAAAAAAGAAGATATTCGCGCGTCGTTAAGCTTGCGCGCGTGTGCTATAGCTATATAGCTGCGCCGAGAAGATATTGCGCAACGCGAAATCGCTAGGTCGTTAAACCGATTCCTAGGGGAAATCTTCGTAATAATGAGTGTGCGCAGAGCTACTCCTATTGTCTTAAACGCGTTATGCAGCCGGCATCGCTGCTACTACTTTTTTTTTTGTCGTTTCGCTGGTGTATTCTAATGAAGTTGCTTTAAGAAAAAAAAATTGAAAAATTCAATTTACGTATAGTCGTTCGAAGTGTTTTTCCTTACTTTATTTTTTTTTTACTGCGGCAGAATTAAAACGGCAAACAAATTGAGTGATACGCTTTGTTAAGGCGTTGCAACGAGATAGTTTGCCGCGCACGCGCGCGGGGCCCGAGCCGAAGTGAGAACGTGATGGATGTGGCGTTGATAATGCTCTCGAAAGTAATTTTATTAAGGAAACTCATTGTGTGTAGGAGAGAAACAGTTAATAGGCCTATTATTTTTCACGTTCGAACATATTTGCATAGTGTACGCTATACTTTTGAAAAATCATAAAAGTATGTACAGCTGCGTGAAATCGAAAATTTTTTTCGCAGCGACACAGTCTATTGTTTTTGCTCGACTTTCTCCGATAAATTCATTTTTTATAACCTAATCCCAAATTGTAAGAAACTTTTTCCAGCGCCTATTCAATGTACAAGCTAATTCTCGAATAGAAATTATATATCTGTATCCTCTCGTTGAATGCGAGGCGAGATAGCGATCGTCGATAATGATCTTCTAAACTGCAGCGATTTGTATGACGATGTTTCCTATAAATTCGCCCAATGAAAAAGCCACTTACATCTCATTAAACGAAACTTTCAGCCGAAACTACTGTGCACAGCTGCGGTAATGTGAGGAACAATCATTTGGCGTGTTTCGCAACGCTGCTGTTATTGACAAGTCTTGTATAGCGTAGTATTTTTTTTTACTTGGTATAAAAAACGACAAACGAAAAATCTTTCTTATTCGACCGTATTATTACATTTTAATTGGAACGGACCGCCCGTTGCTTTGCCATATTACATTGCTGCTAAAGGCGCTTTTAGATGTTTCTTTGAACGAATTTTTTTTTATCGATCGGCACTGATTAAATCCAACTGTGCTGATTGTTTTAAGAGATCGGACGCGAATAGCGCGAACTATTAATTGATAGTGGATTGATCGTCATATTATCACATTCGATCTATATATCAGGTATTTAAGTAGAGGAATAAACACTACTTTATTTGTACATACTTACAATCTAGTTGCTCCGATTTACTCAATTTTAATTGAAACAAATTCGAATATATTTTATTTTCATCTCGCCTATATGGTAGGAAAGACACTTTCGAGTATTTGACGATGATTGAATTGATGATTCAGCACTAATTTACGAATAAAATAAGGACTTGAAGACGCAATACATAACTGTTTATCTTATTAAAGCATACCTTCTTTTCATCGTGGATTATTACCCAAAATTAAAGATATTTCACAAGTTTAATAATCTCTTATTTATAAAGATGATACGAACCATTCTTCGGGCTTAACTAAAGAGGCGTCCATTCATTAAAAAAAAAATCATGACTAATTAAGCTACTGCCGCAATTTATCATAAATTCCATTTGAATGAAATGCGTAATCCAGTGGGAACCTCGTTTCGGCGTGAAATAGAGATGGTAAAAAAAATACGTCGCCCGCTTCCGAGATTATTAAAATGAGATCGAGGTTGTCCGAATATGCAGATTAATAACGCCCCAGCAAAATAATGTATGCGTTCTTAGTATAAGACATAAAAATGAAGATCTTCCGAAAAATGCCTCGAATCCAATGATTTACAAGCAGCCAAAATTTTTTTCGAGATTCGGCACAAACACAATTTAGTTAGTTATCCAAGCCAATTCCCTTAAATCAAACGCAATTCCCAATATAGAGTTGTTAATTCGTCTACAAGTTTCACTCTCAAGAGCCCCCCTTTAGAATCCGCAACGTACACGATATCCCCCGCGGAGAATAGTCTTTCTTTTTTTCTTGCCAAAAAGCGAAACAGCTGTTTCGTAACCGCACGTGTAAGAAGAGCCCGGGAGCCGTGCACACAACACACGCAAATTAATTCTCTCGGCGCCCACGCACTAAGTATATAATCAATCTCCGAATTACACGAGAGAAAGAGAGAGAGAGAGAGAGAGAGAGAGAGAGAGAGAGAGAGAGAGAGAGAGAGAGTAAAAGAGAGCTGCATGATGCTGAGACTCGCCGACTTAGTTGGATCTCACAGACAACACCATACTATCGATCCTTACATGTGCTGCTAGTTCTCGCTCCCTCCTCGCTGTATGCAATATAATAGCGTCGCGACGCCCAGAAGTAGAGTCTTCTCTTCTCCCTGCATTGTCTGTATACAAAAGCGCGTAAAGCGTCTGCCTTCGTATATATAGCTCCTTTCTATAACCAACGGTGAAAGGTTTTTGATAACGCCGCCGCGTGTAGTGTATATATACATATAAGCGAAAGAAGAAAAAAAAAATCTTCTTCAGCGATTGATTTGCTGCGGGCGCGAGAGAAGCCTTTTGTAATGGTTTATTGTTATGCAATGGTTTGCTGCGGGTAATGATGCGCGCCGAATTGAGCTACTGCGGTTCACGCCGCGTTTATATAGCCCATGGGTTATTAGTGGCTAAATCCCATTGTTTTGATACTTTCTTTTTCTTTATTGCGAATCAATTTGAAATTGCCACTTTGCTTACGTCGAGGCTGCGGTATTAACGAACTATTATTTTGTATTATAAAATGAAGTTCTTTTTGATATCACGCAAAATGATTGTCTCGTCCTTGACTATAATATACTTGCGTGATACGAACACCTCATTGATGTGTTATGTGACAAATTCTTCATAATACGACAAAATATGTCATGTGAAATTAAATGAAATTCTAGAGTAAATGTACGGTGCGAGTCCACGTATTATATTATGAGAAAAATATCACCTTTTCATGTACACTATTGTGCACCGTGTGGTCAGGGATAATGGTTGTCGAAACTAACAATCAACTCATCATTATTATACTGCGAATCATTAGCCAAACGCAAAGGTTTGTACGATTCATTTTTTTTTTTTTTGTTCAACACGGATGATTTCAGTTTTGATGTTACGAAAAATACTTTCCAGTGCAACCCACTATAGTCAATTATTTTTTCGGAATTTTACTTAGCACACACAAGCCTTTCGCATTAGAATTCGCTTGCACGTGCTGCGCGTGTACATATAACGCAAGTCGCGCGGCGGCTCTCACCGCGCCGAGAGATATTCCAAAAGTGAAACTATATACGCGACGAAAACGTCGACGGCGCCCTTTCCATTAAATCGCATTACGCGAGCGCATTGCATCGAGAATGCGAGCGAGCGAGCGACAACGAAGATGAGGGAAAGGTTTCGCATAATCGGTATTTTTTTTATATATACTGATGCATGCGAGTAAATGGTGAAAATCCATCGGGTGTTTATTTCTGTTTCCACTGGTATCGATGTAACAAACTTACGTAATTTTGTGTTAAATTGCATTGTTGACTGTACATATGCATTTTTTTTTGAGTCGTAAAATCACAATTTTTCACGTCTTTATGAGATAACTTTCTTTTCCTTGTCAATATTTGTTAACATTCCGGAATGTGTTTGACAAAAAATTTTTTTTTACTTTCTTGCTTCCTTTCTAATGTCTGCCATTTTAATTGATATTGTCAATAAACTTTTCAAATATTGAGAAAAGTTAATTACTTAGAAGCATAAAATATTAATAAAACTTCATTAATAACTTCTTACGGCTTCGTTGGCATTGTTCGTTCAAAACACGTTAATCGTATCCGTTGTACTTGTATGCCTTTCCAATTTTCATAATTTCCTTTTCACACTTTCTTCCTATATGTGTAATAGATTAACATCGCAACATCTTGTTAGCATGGTAATACTCACATCTTTCGTAACCCGATGTAATTAAAAGTATGCTCTTACAAAACAATGCAAATTCTGAATTGGGAGAACAAGGGCATGCAAATGAATATTCTGTATACGCCAAATACAATCTCTGGCAATAAAGAAGTTATAGGTCCCCGCAAATATAGCCAGAATACAGTTTCATGAAAATCACAAAAAATCATCCTTCAAAAAAAGTATACCGTATTATAAAGCAATAATTACATCAGCACAAAATATAATGATTTCCGTCCACCCCACGGATACGATTAAATTTTGGTACCATCTGCCGCAATATCACGCTTCGTAATCCCTTCTGAACAAAAAAAATCTAATTCGCCGGCCAAAAGACGATGACGTCCACGTGAATAACAGAGCAAGACGAAGTTTTGTCGACGGCATCCTAGACGGCGGCAGTGCGATACGCTTCACGGTGCATGAAGCGCAATATTCTACGTTATGTATAGCGAGAGATCGAGATCGTGAATCGTCGTCGTCGTCGTCGTCGCCCGCGGTGGTGTTTGCCGATAAATTGTAGAGCTTACATCGCTTTGATACACAAAGTTACATTAATCTACTTGCATATGTCGGTCATCTGATAATTTTTGCGGGGTTTTCGCAGTCATTAATTGTTTGTCAACGTTTATTTTTTCATCTTCTGCAAGAGAAAAATGCATTTTGATATGGACCAAAGATTATCCATCTTCTAATCGTTGTAAAATTAAAAATTTTAATGGGTTAACCGTACACTGTAGCTACGTGGCTCGTTATGTAGTTTCCTTGGCGATATAATGTTTCAAAGAGTGCATATACAATCTTACTTTATCATCACACATCTTGAAGTATAATAATTAATGCATCAGCGCCATTTACACAAAAACTACCATCTATCCACCTTCTTTTCATATTTTTATTGACCTTAACCATGACATTAATCATGGTTTACTAACAGTTCCCCCTTCAACTAACAAAAAAAATAAAGAGCAAGAAAAATTATCTTGACGTGAGTGAAGAAAGGATTCATCAGGTCAATTCATCACATTCCCATAATAATACACTGCTTTCTATATACACATTGGAACCAAATGTCAAAAGGAATCATTACAGATAGTTGGTGCACGTTCTCTCCGTATCATCACTGCCAAGATAACAAGCATCTATCGAAGGATGACTTGTCGATCTCAAAGGCTTTTCATTTGGTCAATCGCTCGGGTCGTACATACATTTACGAAGCTGCTATTAGAAAATTATACCACCAGTGTATAGATATCGTTATAGTGTCGGCGCGCCATATTTCAAACGTACAAGTTTTTCACTTTTGACTTACTTACACGCATACGTACTTACGCTTCGATGTCATTTTCTTCCTTTTTTTTTTCTTTCTTTCTTTATCAAATGTCTCGAAGGAGAAAGATGATCATATTTCACATTTGTAGGTACGTAAGGAGGACAGTAAAAATTAATGCTCGCATGTAATATATATATATTACGAGAGTTCGGATGATATACGCGCGTTATATTCGACAGGTAAGTTTAACAGTCCACTTTCGTGCGCGTTATTAACACACATCTTTATATAAAAATAATTTTATTAGTTGTTTTTTAATTGAATCATTACTCACTCGCCGCGCACTCGAATGAGAAATAATAAACCTCCGCGAGCGTATACTAATAACACCCGAAATGAAAAATAAAAAATCAGTAAAGCAGAATATTTCTCTCTTTCTCTCGACGCCGATTAATCCAAAGAACAGAAAAAAAAGCAAACCACACCGAGCGAAAGCACGTGTTTGACATCGAAAAAAAATGAAACGATTAATCATGTTAACGCTTTATTAGAGATATTTCTAATCAGAGTTTTCTTACGACGGCGGTTGGCATGCATTATTTATAAGCGCCTCCGAACACACATGCATACACACACAGATGCCGATAATCGGCTACTTAGCGTTGTACAGCCGCTGCACCCATTAACATGCAGCTTACGAATCCATAATGATAAAAAGAAAGAGCCGTTAGATCGTGAAAGAAGGAAGAGAAGGGGAACGTTCGTTCGGCGCGCGAAAGGTCATAATCACGTAGTAATTAGAAACTATAATCGAACTCGATGATTTTTCACATATCGACAAGTGCGACCTAGTGTAACACTTTTATCGTGAAATTTTTTTTTTCTTCGCCAAATGCCGTTCATTCATCGCCTAACGAGTCGCGTTGTAATATCGAGTTGAAAGATCGGCAGGGTTGGAACGAATTTTCAGCGCGTGCCTATATCGGCTTTATAAATAGCTTTGATTTATTGGGAGTAGGTTGATCGAAACTCGCGCACATGCACAGAGTATATTTGCCAAGGAGTTGGAGTGACAAGTCATATTTACGCCCGCGTGCTGCAAGTGTGTAAATCGTGCGCGTTGAGGAATGTCGTTCTAAGCCACCACCACCACCACCACCGCAACAAAACGTGCGAAATTTGCATCGTTTATATGATCTTTATAATACACTGAGAGAATATATATCGAGTTTGACGATTTATGACATTTTGCCGTATAAGCTATTCGCATATACCACTTGATTGCTCGTAAAATAGGCTGCTCGTAGTGTCTATAGTTCATATATATGCGATCTATTGTTTATTCGATATTTACAACGTGTTGTGAATATTAAGCCTTTCTCGGAATTCCAACAATTTTCGTTGTCTGCAATAAAATTGATGTCTTCCCCATTCGCCTCTCTTCGTGGAAGTCGCGCGCGCGCGAAGTATCAAATTCTAATTTTCACACCTCTGGATCTACGTTGTTTCTCATCGAACCGGTTTTTCGAGCAACGATCAACATTGCCCACTCATTACTTTCGAGATCAGATCTCCAGCAGCAACAGAGCGATTTTCTTTTCTCGAGAAAAAAAAAGGAAGTTAGTATCTCACGCGATCGAATAGAAGAAGAAAAAGAAGAAGAAACGAGTATAAACTTTACGACAGCGACAAAGTGGCTTGTCTCTCTCTCTCTCTCTCTCTCTCTCTCTCTCTCTCTCTCTCTCTCTCTATCTTTTTGGCGGCACATCGTAAAAGGAAAGAAAAAAAAAACGAACGAATTCTCGTGGCGTTGCATCGGCTATGCAAAGCAAGCGATTTGTATTCGCTTACTATGCGGCCACCACGACGGACCTCTAGGACGTATGGAGGTTATAGGGTCACACGCGCCTGCTGCTGATGCCGGCAAGGTTGCTTGAAAACCAGCCTCTGATAAATTTATATTCCTCGCTTATAAAATCCACCTCTCACGTATGTGTGTGTGTGTGTAAGCATTGTACGCGCGTACGAGTATAGCTGTATGCAATTGGGTTTGTCGCTTATAAGTACGCATACCGACGATTATCTGCCGAGGATGTTCCGCCGGGTATGTCGACGAGAATGCACCACGGTAGCGAGTGGTTTTACGATTATTTTATAAGATTATTAGACACGGGGAATTTGACAAAATAACTCGCGGGAAGTGATTTATATTCTGAGGTTATTTATAGGTTCGTGTAAATAATTGCAGACTAAATTATTTTTGTTTCTTTGAACAATAATTTTTTTAAATTATTTACCAAATAAAAATCTAATATTTGATGAAAGTTGTCAAAAATTGATGATCCTCGCTGGATCGAACATAGATGCTAAATTATACAAACTATATCAACTTTGTAAGACTGATAACTTCAGCGCGTTACTTGTTTGGTTTACTTTATACATACACATTTTTTTCTATGAACGGGACGCAAATGACGTTGACCTTGAAATGCATCTGCCAAGAAGTCCGGAAAGCTTTACAAGGTATAAGCCAAATTGCATAACGGAAATTTTTTCCGCCAAAACGTCCGCAAGAAAATACGAACGCGCATTCCTTCACTCCGCGTTGTTTTTTGTTTTTGTTGTTTTTTTTTAATTCATAAGCGTGAGTAATCCAGAAAAGAAGGCTGTCGATCTTTTAAGCTCTTTGGTCAGATTTTACGGGCGTGGCGTGCTTGAAGTAACTGTATTGTATTGCGAGCTACTGAAGTCGATGGACTTTTTTTTTCTCTTTATCGCCGTAGTTTTTATTTTAAATACTGTAAACGTCAAATTAATTAATTTTTTTTTACGAACATGAAGAAAGATTTATTTGTGGATTGTATTTAGGTCGGTAGTATATATTACTTCAGGGTCCTAAAAAACCACCACGCTGACGTTTTTATCGACGAATTTTCAACAAATGACCAAGCCTTAAAATACGTCACTATAATGAAAATTTTGACTTACATTTTATGTATAAAGGTGACTAATATAACTTAACCCTAGACATATTCCAGAATCGAAATGTAAAGTGAAATCTTCATCAGCCCTCAAAAAAAAAAAAAAAAAAAATCGTGACTTCAGGTACATTCCACACGAGCATGATACAGCAATAATTTTGAACACGAGTGGCAGGTCCGAAGAGATATCAAGCTTGCCCTCGAATAAATCAATTGCACCGCGGGCCGCGGAGAAAGCTCGTTTCAAATGGATTTCCAAGCGTGGCTCTGCGGCTATATACTCGTCGAGTGCATTACCATCGCCACCCGTATTGCTCAAATGAATTTGCATGCGATATTACAATTAGTTCCTCTCACGCGCGCACGCCGAAGCCATTTGAAAATTTCCGTAATAAGGATCTCGCGCGCAAGTTTATCGGGCATATATGCACGATGAGCCAAGAATGATGACGGCTGCGATGATCGCCGAGATTATTCATGAGTTCATTATATGAAGATTTTTCTTTTCTTTTATGAAAACGCATATAGCTTGCTAAGCACGCGCTTTCGTGCCGTTAAATGTGTAACTGTACAGACTCTATCTTTATTTATTTTTTTAGAATTTTTCTAAATGCTACTGCGGATGTTTATGTACATACATACACAGCGAAAAAAGATATGAGATGCGAGAAATTTTACGTGCCATTCTTCAGTTAAACTTCGAAATTAACATTTATTCTTACAGTGAAGATGTCTTAGCTTTTAAGTTTCATTTTATACAAAGCTTGATCAAATAAACAGAGAAAATGTATGCACTGATCGCTAAGTGGAATGGGTCGAGTATATGCGTAAAACGTAAATAGACATTCTTACGTTTCGCGTAGTTTTCTTTTTTTGAAAAACGAAACGACGTTGGCTTTTTTTTTAAGAAGCTTTTTACTCGTACATACGAAATTGTCAATAATTCATACGAGAAGGTGAGAGAATCCACACCCTTCCGGCCATAGATTCCAATCAACGTAACGCAAAGCCAAAACCATTAGCTAATATTTATTCATAAAAGTTTTAATTGATAATAGCTCGCGCGATTATGTACGCGCGGTAGAGAGAGATACACGTCCCCGATAGAATTAATTACCAAAGAGACGATACATTATTAATTATCTTTGGTAGAGGGGGAGAAAACAATTTTCGTAATGGATTAGAAGCCTGGAAAACTTTCCGTGTCAATGGGAGGTGTGCCATTTTACAGCTTGGCGATTTTTGTCGCCGAGCCACACTTTAAGGCGCGAAAGCTCAGTTTATTATATACGAGATCAAGTATATAGTTTCTTTACGCATCTCGCACGCTCTTGCCGGAT
Organism: Galeopsomyia nigrocyanea; assembly: GCA_035047105.1. NCBI lineage: Eukaryota > Metazoa > Arthropoda > Insecta > Hymenoptera > Eulophidae > Galeopsomyia > Galeopsomyia nigrocyanea. Next base: position 8,216 of record JAWWMK010020978.1, on the reverse strand, counting down.
CATACTCGATATATACCGCGTTAATTATATCGACTGCTACTTTCTCACGAGTTCATTATAAACAAGAGCTATCGACAATAAAAGGACAAATAATGCACTGCGGCTAATCATGGAGAAATCGAGGAAAATAATAGAAAAAAAAGGAGACGCACCTTATCGTGTCAACTCGATAGCGCTTGATTTATGTTTCACTTTGCCGACTTGTTTTCGTTATGACGCTCGACGAAATAAATAAAAAAAGGGATCGTTTGTTAGCTCGCAGGAATGCTGATTTATTTGGGAATGCATTACCTGTGCCGTGGAGAAATTGAGCCATTGGCGCGCGATTGGCTACATTTTGGCGGGCTGATTTATTGAACGAGATAAATGTATACCTTTACTTTTTTTTTCGTTGAAAATGGACTCTTATCAAATTTATTGGCATGGCTCATAACAGCGGGATACTTTTTTCACAATATTTGATCGATTGGATCGAGATACCGACGAAATATTTTATTGTGAATTCTTATTGACGAAAGATTTCTAAGATATGGAATCGGAAGATAGATTAAAGCTTCGAAAACGATTGAGGTATCGAACGCCCGATCATAATAATGAATTATATTTCATGATTGATTATTTCCAACTTTGTCCTTGCGCTGTATTGTTGCATTATTGTCAATTACTTGCCTCTTATTCAATCTCACCGAAACACCCGGAAAAACTAAAACGAGCGTCCGCCAGTTACAAAACCGTGCATAATGCACTGTAAATTAAAGAAAATTACATATTTCCAAGTCTTCGAAACGTCGATAACGTCAATCGAAAGAAGAAAAAAAAATTGACATGTATATTATATACATTTGACTTCCGTCCGTACGTGCTAGTCCGATTTATCGTCTGACCACGCTTGCGCACACGAGCTTTCGCTTCTTCTTCTTCTTCTTCTTCTTCTTCTTCTTCTTCTTCTTCTTCCGAAGCACCGTATATTCAAGCGAAATCCAATTTTCCGTTCGAGTGGGACACGCGCGTGCTCTTTAAGCTTCGAAGTGAAACTTGTAAAATTATACTTCGCTATTTGCGTTTTGTGCGCGCTCAACAAATAGGAAAGTGGCAGAGAGATGCATTACAGTTCTTGCATATTTTTCATGCATCATTTCAGTGAGTATTTCACTCTCGAATTTTCAATTGTTTTCCGCGCGTGCTCCCGCGCGTAAATTACGAATTTTACTTTTTTTTTGGTTTGTTTATTAAACCACCTGGGAAAAAATTTCGTACACGCTCGAGTAACGCTTTCTTTCTTATATATATCTCTTGCTTCATCGAGCACGCAAGAAAAATATTAAAAATTTAACGGTCATACGAAAAAAAAAAGCTCACGCACCTTGCGCACACAGCAACAGCAACAAACTATACGATAGCATCGGTCGAAAACTGAATCTCGACAAAAGAGAAACGCGTTGAAATCCCGTAGCTAACGGTGTCCCAGAGACCATGTCATAGCGTCTAAGACAGTACAACATAGAAGAAGAAAGAAAAAAAAAGAAAAGAAAATAGATGAAAGCCCGGTGTGTTCGAGTGCGCGCGTGTATATAGATATGAAGTTATTCAGTGCATGTATGACATAAAGCCGATAAAAATCAAGCGTAACTCATCGGTGGGATATATATATATATATACACACGCGCGAAGCCAAGCATCTCGATCACGTATAATGTACACACAATCAGGTCGTCAGTATGTATACGCTTTTGCTTTATACATATATCCTCGTATGAAATCTGCAGTCGTCGCGTCCTCGGCTTATCTATCGCTCGCGGATATACGCAACATTCACACTCGCCGATTAACAAGTTTTCGCAGCTTTCCGCTCTCTTTACATATTTAAAAGCGGAGCTGTATATATGATGTACACTATATATAGCTGACTTCGATTGTAAAGTGGTGCGCGGCTTTGAGCTTAGCGTGCAGATAGGATAATGGGGAGGTTCGTTAATCTTATCGCCGAACCCGCAGAAGTAACAGTTGTGCAATCAGTCAATGAGAACAGTTATTCCGAGAATGATTTTTTTTTCGGAAGGATTGGCATTAATGATTTTCAGCTTTGTACGAGATAACGGTGCAACATGGTACTTCGATTTCCGTGCTTGTGAATAATCAAAGTTTTCTTCGTTTGCATTATTCCAAATGGGTTTTCGGAAAAAAATTATAGGATTTGTAATTTGATAACAAAATATTGGAATTTATACTTTTTTTTTTAATTTTTTTTTCCATTTATTAACAGGATTTTTAATTCCTAAAAATTTTACAAAATTATTTTAGTATTCTATAACAGTAGAGTGTTTTAAAGAAATTTATTTTTAAAGATGTAATAATTAAATAATTACACGAAAAAGAGTTCAATGCGGCTAATTTTCATGACAAAGTAAAATCTTAATACTGGCCTTGAAAAAAAAATCCAAAGAACAATGCCATTTTTTCATCACTGTCAACTCGGTCACCACGAGCTTCGATAAATATTTCAGTCGCAAAGGAGCGCGCCGTCGTCGTCGTACAAACAAACATAGCATACCCCCATGAAAAAAAAAAAAAAAACAGAAAAGAGAAGAATCCAAAGCAAATGATCTCGGTGTGGTGGCTGCATAATGCATGCGCGCAAACGAATGTGCGTATATATATCTGATGTATAACGGAGCAAGCGCGCGGAGCATAAAGTATTCCGCGGACACACGAAGAAGTTCGGATCTCGCTCGGCGCAGTTGGGGCCCCCAGGGGGACATTCTTCCGCGAGAGCGAGATCGAGGCAGAAGTGGCCGAGTGAACGAGGAACGGTTTCTTGCCGCACTTTCCCCGCGGAACTACAACGCGAATTTTACTCCACTCTGTGTGTGTGCAGCTCTGTTGTTGCACTTTGCGTTCGCACACGTATTATATGCGATATATATATATATATATATATCTTTCTCTCTTTCTTTCTTTGGAGTCCATTTGTTGTTTTTTCTTGTTCTTGTTTTTTCGGCCATCTCGTGCGCGCTTTTTACGTAATCGACACGGAAATGTTCACGCGTCAGAAAATTACGGGCGAATATATATACGGATCGTTTTACTCTGCCTTCGCGGCAGGGTTAAGTGCATCATCGCTTGCAGATTGGAAATGACTAATAATCCGCGATTCTTTGTGGTGCGATGCTTGTATGTATGGCCGGTTCGAGAAAGGAGCGTTTTACTTTTTGACCTTAATGCATGTAAGAGACTTCGAGAAGTAATGTTTGCGCGTTACTCTTGATTGCTTCATTTTCTTCGCTATACAGATTCATATTTTTTTTTTAATCAACATTCCTCGCGCTGTGACGGTCTCGAAATATCTTTCGTGATGGGTGACTTTTTTTTCATCTCGTTCTGATTGAAATAGAAATTTATGAGAGAAATTATTCGGTTTTGTGCGTGTAAGTAATACGGAAGAAATAAATTAACCGAGTGTGTAATAACGAGCTTTTAATTGAAAAAAAAATATTCGTCGTAAATTAAACTATCGAAATAGATACTGGTATGTCATGATATACAGGTCGTGATATGTCGCTGGCATTTCTTATAGCTTCTATATAGAAAGTCTAAAGATAAATTGTATACAATCAAAAAAAGTTGCACAATCGACGATACAATAGAATCGGTACAAAATTCTGTCTCGCAATTATAAAAATCAACACCAAGTCTATCGAAAGGTTTGTCTATTCAGTAGCCGTTAACTTTCCACTGATATCTTATTCATAACCATCAGAATTTTATGCTCTATTGAGCTTGAATGTCATTGATTTTACAATCGAGCATTAAGGTAGCTCCTATCCTATATATAGTTTGGTCATAGCTAAGAAAAAACGAAGTTGTTAAAAATTATTATAGAGTGTCTGAATTTTTAAATGATGCTCTGAACTACAATAAATCTTAATACCATTTTGTAAAATAAACAATAACAATAAAAATAGAAGCGTTCAAAGTGGGCGGTAAACAGCATATACTATAGAAAAACCATCATTTTTCGGGTTTTCTATGCAGATTATGTAGAAACCACATTGTGAAAAATTTTGACAAAAATATATGAGTTTCTTTATCGCCTAATCTAGCATCGATTAGTTTTTTGAAAGAATTGTACGGTTTTTAAAAAAGTTATAACAAAAAACTTTCTTTTTGACGCCGTTTTCTATGATTCCCGTGTTAAATTGAGCGACTTTACTTATAAATATTTCAAAAACGGTATTGTGAAATGATCTGAAATTTTGCAGTCATTTGTACATATATTTACTACAACTATACAAAGTTTCAAGCAGTTTTGACGGGAAGACCGTTTGTGTAGGAGCTACCTTAATACAAACAACGATTTTTTCAAATTTCAATTTCAGTAAATTTCTTTTCCATTAGTCGATTTTGTTTCTTTTTTTTTTCACGACACCGCGAATGATTTATGACTTCATTGAATGGACGATTTTTAGCATTGCAACGTCATTACTCAATGATCCATTCGTTTGTGCTCTTCCCATACATCTTTGCCAGGGAAGCCCAAACCTTTTCAAAAACTCAAGACAATTGGATTCCTATAGCAATGTGAAACGAAAGTTCCCATACAATGAAAACGACCCAATCATCATAAATCGATTATTGTTCTTTATCGTTGTATTCTCATCTTGCCGAGGATTTGTTGCATATAAACAATACCAATAATCGAGCAACATCGTCTCAAGTTATGAGGTTTTGTTCATTAAACTCGTGAAAAATATGTATATATGTATATATGCAAATATAAAGCATGTAACCACAGTGAAAACAGTTGCTAATTAACACCGTAAAAAAATATAAAAGAGGAGCCCCCGCTGGAAACGCGGTTAATATGCGTTACGTCAAAACCCGGCGATAAAAGGAAATATGGCTGAAGATAAATTATATCAAGCAGAGTAAGCGCGTGTATACCGCTTCAACCCGAGATAAGCAAATAATTCGTTTTGATTCAGTAAGCTGGAAGAAAAATGTCCGACATTTAACTCCTTATGTCTTCACTGTGTGTTCACCTGTTATTACTAAAAAGTGTAAGTTTTACAACAATTACATGTACGTTATTTCCTTAAAATGCGACCTACTTCATTGATGTCAAATTTCGTCGGTGGAATCTTATCTAAATATGACTTAGGTAGTGTGATGACATTTGTTTAATTAAAGTGTTTGAATTAGACGCTGATATACATCCGTGCTCCAAGTTAAAGGAAAAACTATTTCTTTAGTTTTCAGCTACGCTACGATGACTAAAGTGAACATTATTTTCTTATTAATGAACTGACGTTAGTTCGTTGTCATACTTAACGAACAAGATATATTATTCAATAATGAATCATACGTATACTCGACAACGTAATCGCAAAAACAACCAACGCAAATGCAATCACTTCGGACACAAAAAAAGAAAGCCTCGTAACAACGCCATAAAAAATAAAGCCTTAGCCTTTCAGTGAGTCGAACGCGGTCCAAAAAAAGAATCAATCGATTAATCCGCTACTGCTTGTACGTGACAGCGACAATGAGGTCTTTTTATTCAGTATTACCGCGACAAGGTCGAAGCACCTTGTGCGTCTACGACGGACTCGACGAAATCGGCTAATTACAATACATACGGGCGCGAGTAATCGAGCATACGTCTGCGAGCGTTAACAGCGATAAGGAGCGCCCGATAAGCCGCGACTAACGTCGTCGGCCTTGTCAATTATTGTGTGTTTTTTTTTCTCGAAACCCTCCGCAGTCATTCGTGTGTCGTGTAGCGATTTTCCGCGCGCGCGGTGACTTGTGACAAGTGCTGAGTTCTTTTTTTTTTCCTGTGTGTTCGAGTAGGTGACTGAAAGTGTGATTTTCTTTTTTGTTGTTAGTTATTAAGCGATGTTGAACGTGTGGAAAATAGATGAAACTCCGTTGCAGCTATTGTAAGTTTTATATTTATGCGAAAAATTTTATGTGTGTCCGAACTGTCAGTCTACGGATGATTGATCGGACTCGAGCTTTCTATCTCGCGGCGAACGTGATTTAATTACCGGTGTGTGTACTGTTTTTTTTTCGAGGAGTCGCCGATTTTTGACTACACCCAAGTTTTCGCTAATTAGATTTCCACTTTCTCGAATGAGGAATGTATTTCGAAAAAAAAGCCTTTGGCACGTTGAGATGAAGTTTTTTTTAAATTTGACGATGCTAAAATTGTGAAAGTAGTTGGTATAATAGCTACTCGTTAGCGATGTTTTGCGTATGTATACTTTGATAGCCTATCGTTCAAACTTTGTGTATAATTTACTGATTGAGTTATAATTAATAATGATATACATCGAAGGATATTCTCCCTCTTTTATTTTCCGTTACAAAACAACTTGACGTAGGAAAATTTCACGCACGAATTCAACCTCAGTTTTGGAAATGTAAATAATCGTTGTAATACTAGTGTGTTTCAATGTTTGCTTCAGATATGATTGTCAATGATACGCAATTAAAGTGGGGAAAAAAAACTTTAATTGCAATATCGAAGACTCGACGTCGTATGTTTAAAACGAGGTTTAAAATTTATCGATTGAAAAAATTAATAATTCTGCGTTAAACGAGGCGAAACAATGCTTCATTCTGGAAATTAAAAATTAATTAAAACTCAATGACGAGAAAGACTTTTCCATCAATCTCTATAGGAAATTCTCGTTCGTGTATATTCTTGAACGAGAGAAAAAAAATACCATTATCCCCACAGACACACACACTCGATTCGTTCGTCTCTCTCGCGGCAGCGAAGCGTAAAAGGCACGCGAGAAAAGAAAAAAAACGTTTAAAACAAAACGTAAATACGCGTGTAGCCGCGCGAGTCTGCGAAGCATTATTATATCTCTTAAAAGTTGAGAGAGTGAAATTCACGACTAATTGCTCTGGCGAGCGCTTCCTCGTTTAACTCTTTAAACGTATAGGATAATTAGCGAAGCATCGCTTTCTTTCGCGTATCGAAGCCGGTGACCTTGCGTCTGTATAGGTATACATGCATATATATACTCATATTAAACGGTGCTTTCCATCCTTTGCGGATGCTATGTGTGGCTTAGTAGAGAGATGACGGTATCTCTCTCGCGCGCGCGCGCGATCGATCGATTATTGTTATTAACGGTTTTGACGCGGCGAAACTTTTTTTTTGTTATCTCGAAAAATGCCGCGTGCGCGAGGCTTATAATTAAGCATGTAGGCTCAAATTGGTGAGAAACTGTGCCGAAGTTCATTTGGCTGTATACACGTATATACACTTGCGAGTGGGTGAATATATACGTGTGGGCGGCGATCGTGAACGAGTATTTAGGTACAAAAGTAATTTCGCGAAAAACATGGCTGTGGTGAAAGTTTGGGGCATTAAGAAAAATTACGTTTCGTGTTCGAAGTTGAGGGCTTTTAATCAATGCTCGAAACTTTTTCTTTCGTCTTTTTTCTTTTAACTCCCTCTCAAAGTCGTGCACGCGAAATTGAAACAAGGCCGAAAGAGTTGTTATGTTAATTGTTAAGTGAAAAATGTCGTTCGTTTATTTTTCTTTGTTAAAAAGATTAACTACATTAGCGGAAAAGGTGTAACAATAGCTTTCTTGTTTCCACAATAAGTGTAGCGCGATATATATTCTTAGATATGATATAAGTAAGTCATATACGATATTTCGTCTTTTCCGACATATTTCAATGGATATACTTTGAATGTTGCAGAGGATTCCAAGCTGTCCTGTGAAGGTTCCAAGTCCACAGCCCCTCAAGGACTTTGTGGGTCGCTGTCAGACGATGCCATCGCGGGTGAAAAAGTCTTTCTGCGGCTGCCTCCAGGTAAACATTTTTATATCTATTGTTCCATGCTCGTAAAAGTGACATTGACACGAACTATGGTTCATTTGCTATCAAGGACTGCCTAAAATTTTTTTACTTTTCAAGTAAAAAAAAAACTAAAAAGTCTTTTACGCGTTAGATCGAGCGTTATACAAGCGAAATAATGAACAAATTGTCGAACAGAAAAAAAAACGATACACGTAATGATGCCTAATTGAAGTCACAATAAGAAAGTTGCCGGACAGCATAATTTGTCGCGCACAATGTGACAATAAATCTGCAATTTTCTCCACCCAAACCTTGAATCATCGAGTGTAATCTCTCTCTCTCTCTCTCTCTCTCTCTCTCTCTCTCTCTCTCTCTCTCTCTCTCTCTCT
>JAWWMK010020967.1:0-17880 GCA_035047105.1 Galeopsomyia nigrocyanea | reverse complement strand
CTTCGTGCGAGTTGCCCTTTCCGAAGGCCCGTTGACGCGGTCTCCGCGAGTCTATTTTTAACTCCTACGCTTGAAATCACTTTGGCTTTCTATGTGACGTTCAAATTTTAACTTTTTTACCATCTAGTAAAATCTCAAATAAAACTCTATTTTTCTATCCGTAACACAACGGATTGCATTGTAAATAATGTTTCCAAAGAAATTGAATGATCATGAGAATACGTTCGCTATTAAAATAATTAGATATTCTATGTTCAAAAATGAAAAGCGCGCGTAGAGCTCTATTGGATCCTAGTTTTAATAAAGTTAGATCATTTAGTTTTTTCTCCCTTACGCTTTTGGTTAAATGTAATTTTGTAATGATAAATTATATAACGGTCTTACAGGGCAAACCGCTGAAAACACAATTTTCTGCGTCTCTTGAAATTGAACGCTATCCGCATTATTCCCTTATAATGTGTAAATAACATATATATCCATTTCATGTTGTTAAGAAAACCTAAATATAGATATGTTTATTGACAATTGTTTCTAATGCACACACTTAGGCAACAGTTGGGATAGTATAGTGCAGGTCATTATTTGTCTTTGCTATCGCTTCCATGACGAATCGTTTGAAGGTAGAAAATGACTGTCTCTCAGCCAAATAGAAATCACTTCTAATATCCTATTGATTTATCTATTCATTGTACCAAGTATCTTCTGCAACCACTGTTACTTTTACAAATGTAGCAGATATATTGATTTCTATTCTAGTTTTTTCATTCATCTAACTTATTTTGCTCATAAATTCAAATATAGGCACAGAATTTTCTTCCTCAAATACCCTATTACTCAATAAATATTTTCTCAGCTTAATCTGAGAATCTCAGTTGATATCATTTTTCAAGTCCATAGCAATAATTGCGTAGCAATCTCCAGGTTAGATAGTTCCTCAACGCGCGGTATGTAAACATTTCCTTATAAATTGGGAATGCAATGTAAAAATGTGTTCAAAACCTATACGTTCCTACGGAAACTTGTTCTTGTCTATCCGCAATGTCACGTAAAGAATTTCAGTCTGAAAATCTTCATTCCGACTCGAACAGTTTTCGAAAGCTCTCTCAAGCTCTCTTTCATGCGCTGTATGCTCTATTTTCTTCTATATTTGCGCGATTTATTTTCCAAGTGCTAGCTCAAATTGTCTTAAAAATCAATTATACTCTTTTCACAGGCTTACCTCATGTACACTCGAACACGCCGTGGATTGCATCACGTGGTGGAACGTTTTTAAAAACAGACAATCAGAGCAACTTTTAGAAAGGTTATGCCAATAATATTCTTTTATTTTGAAACTTTCCACCAGATACAATCCACGGTGAATGTACATGATATGTGGCCGATCTACGGTGCATTGATGCATAGCATGCGCTATTCAAAATAACCATAACGGCATCCATTGCTATTTGGCAATCCAAATTATAGGTCTACTGATGTGAGAAGTTTATTTTCAATTCGAAGTTAGCTTTCCATTGTTGACCATACAACCCATTTGCTTTTACGTATACCTTGTTGTCATAGCATCCTTTCAACTTAAGCTGCATGCGTGGATAAATGTGGTGCGTTTCTTGCTTCTCTTCTTCTAACACTTCTTAAGCCTGAAATTGACTCGGATAGACATCTCTATAGACATCTCTTGAATGCGGACACCCTTGGCTGATTTGCAGTTATAATTGGTTGAGTGCTTCAATCACTATCTCTAGTAAACACTATCTTTTGACGTTTGAATTCCCAACTACTCAGAGCTACCCGTTTCATCGGTAAAGAGTGCATGCTAAATCACGTAAAAAGTTTGTTGGCACCGTTTTTTAGACTTTAAATGATTTCGCTATCAATTCTCTCAAATATCTTCAAAAATATATCGTTATAGGTATTGCATGGACTATCGTTTATTATGCTTTTTCCGACTTACGTGTATTTTCCAAACCCGTGTTTAACCCCGGCTGATCGCCTTAACTCAATTATTTTTTGCCGATGAAACATCATGTGTAAAAATAAAAAATAATGTTTATGAATTAAGTTTCCTACCTATATAAAAAATAGTGATTGTTCTCCCTTTTTCAGAATAATCAATGAGTACTTTTCGTTCATCTTTATTTTCTATTATCTGCCAATTTTTTACTATGTTAATATATAACCTTTCAAGCTGAAAAAATTAATACTGATGATTTATCATACCTAATGTTCATTTTAATATTTTTAATTATAAATAAATTTCAAAATTTTATGAATCCATATGTGTAAATAATATTTACAAGTTGTAAAACATCATTTGTACAAAATATTATTTACCGTCAGTTTGAACATTTTCATTTGCACTTAATTGTTAACTTTTATGAATTGAAAAAAACTTATATTTTACATAATATATTCACCATGATTAATAATTAGCGAACCTTTTTTTCGTGAATAATTGTGGTTAATAACTTTATAAATATTGAAGAGAAGAAGGTGGATATCATAAAGTGTTCCATGATTATATCTAGATCCGTTTTCAGACAGAAATGTACTCGTAACATCTGTTTTTCAAAAAGAAATAATTATATATCTATCGATATACTCATTGAGCACAGTATGTACTCATTGAGACAATCGTAAATCTTTATAAAAATAAAATACTTCATATACAATAACAATAGTTGATGTAGACAATATTATAGCTTATATTCATAATTCAACACACTTTTTCAGATAATCAATGGTGCGCCTATTGGATATTCTGTGTAATAATTATATTTTCAGATTAAGTACCGAACAAAGGGATTGAACTTATTTATTCTCGAATAGAAGTCTTCGGTAATAAACTTTGACTTTATTCCATTGCTGCATAATATATCATTAGTTATTTAAAAATAATAACAGATTATTAAGGAATTGTTAAAAATAAATTCTTTTTTACTACAACATAAAGTGAAATTAGTAGCTACTGAAATTACTAAAAAAAGACAAATTTCTTTTTTTTTTCAATATAAAAATTGTGTTTCAAATTGTTTAAATATTAACATTCTTAATTTCAACATTCTGAATTTTGTAAAAAAAATTCTGAGTAGGTGATTGATTTCATTTTTACCTGAGGTAATAAAATTAGAATAACAACAATTATTATAAGGCTACGGAAAAAGAGTTTTTGTTTGTAACTTTGATGAGGCCATAAACCGAAACTAATTAAAAACCTCTTATTAATAATAAAATATCTGCTGTCGAAAATTGCCATCTCCTATTGTTATATAAGATACTCTATTCTTTTAACAGTTCGATAAGATCGACAAATATTCACTTTATCAACCCTTTGTCAGTCCCAATATCAAAAATATTCAATTTCTTAGTGAACCGTCCAATATTTTTCTGTCTTTTCAACATAATGTCTTTGAAAACTACAGCCATAAAATTTTGAATATGGTAAATAATTAAAAAAGTAAATGTATTTTACGTTCTCACCTGAGTTAATATAATGAGAATAACAACAATTGCTACAAGACTACGCAAAAACAGCTTTTGATAATAATTTTGGTAAGGCCACATTCCAAAAGTAATTAAAAACCTCTTATTGATAATAAAGTATCTGCTGTTATAAATATCCATATCCTTTTGCTATATACAGCACTCTATACGCTTTCAACAGTCCGCTAACATCGACAAATATTCACTCTATCAACCCTTTGCCAGACACCTAAGCCAGTCCGTCTGTTCTATAGAATAAAATATGGGCTGTAATCGCTTCATTGCTTATTCAATAGACTTTATGAGACCGAGCGACGTCTTCGTAGCTACATGCAATGCATTCAAAGAAAAGCTATTACACCGTCTGTCGCACCTCAATTTGCATTTTTAAAATAAGCCTTCAGCCACCCACCACTTCGATCATCTTTGCGAAATTATCAAATAAATCAACAGCATTCTTTTCGGGAAAGTTATTGAACTGCTATTCGATGAACTTGAAAAAAGTGACAAAGCATAAAACGAAAAAAGGAATGTGGATATATATTTATCTTCTAAAATGTATGATGCACAGTCGATGTTTTACAAAATAATGTGCGGATTAAATGATATTGAAACTAAAACTGCAAAAAAAACATTTTATCATTGTATCTTGAAAATCAGTAAACAGGCCAGATAGATAATACAGTGTTTTTCATTAGTGAAGTTTGATTTTGCTACTATTTTTGCAGTTCTAACTTATGTACAAAGAATGAAATAAAACAATTTTCAAACGCATCGAAAAGCATCGCATCCAGAGGTATATGAACATCGAATTTTTCAGTATAACCATATATTGTAATGTACTAGCCTGTTATTGAACATGTAAATACCAAAAGCATTGCTAAGAGTTGTTAAATTAGTTTTGTTCTCGACTCGATTTTGTTAGATTGTCGAAGTATAAGTTTGATACTACGACACGTGTTATTGTATATACGATTAAGAAACACGCGTTGCTAAATGCCAACAATTGGTGTTGTATCTGTTACATAGAATAAAAACCAATTTTTCAAATGATTAAGGGAAATGTTGAATGCTCTGTTCACCTTACGTACATCGAATTTTGCAACATAAATATAAATATTGGTCATACACTTGATGCATATCAACATATATTGTTATATTGCAAAATTCTATGCAAATAGCTGATGATTGTCATTCATATAATAAGTGATCTTTCATTACTTTCTGGCAATGAAATTTTTATCCAAGATATCGGTCTTTAATGTCTTTACTGACATTTATCAAATTGCAATATCACTATAGAAGAATTGATTACCTTTTTAATATGCATCTCGGTATTGAGTAACAAATATACTAAAAACATGAATCTGCGCACGATATAGATAACTTTTAATTTCACATATTATAGCGTCGTCTAAAGCAAACGTTTTATTGATCCAACAGTCTTATTGTATTAAAAAAAGATGGCATAATATTTTTAAGGAACTTAGTGTAAAAACAATCAAATCATGAATCAAAATGATTTTTTTTATAACGAATGAAACGAAATGAACACAACGTTGTGCTGATGATGCATCTTGTATTGAATATTGTTGTATGCACCTATGTATTTGCTGCATGCACATCAATTTGTGCAATGTAAGAGTAAATCCAATCAATATTTATCTTGCCTCAGCATACTTTTCTCTATATTTTTTTGAAAAATGAACATTTTTGAGCGGGAATTAAGATTATTTAAAAAGAAATGTTCAAATGGTTTGCTATCTTCTTGAAAAAGATTTAGTAACAACTTAATTTTTTTTAAATTAACAATTGATAGTAAAAATATCGATAACTCTTAAATAATTTAGAATTCACAGTTTGTAAATCATTAAAATTCTCTTTCATAAATATTAATAGTTATTCTATTCCGTAAATTTTATGTATAAAAGTCACTGTTTGGAACTAATGTTATTGTTATTGTTATTGTTACTTCAAGACTCTTCGACATTTCGAACTCGGCAGAGGTACACGAGGCACCTGTACGCAGTAGGTTCCCTATAGTCGCATGAGAGGCATGCAGACTAGTCTTCCCCACCACTTTGGCAAGAGTGTGGGAGGTAAAGTCTTTTTACATGCATCACGACTGGACCTACAGTTTAAGGTGGAATCCGAACCACCAGAATCGCGGTAACAAACGTGTGAAAAATTCATTTCTGAAAAATTTTCACATGCCCGGGAATCGAACCCACACGACCTCTTGCACAGAAGTCTGGACTCTTATCCACTGAGGCACCGCGACTCTGTATTTTGAATAAATTACCGTAACCCGATCCGGTTATTTGTGTCAAAATTGAATTACTACCGAATGCGATCGAAGATTCAGTGCTCTCCGGGACTATCGGCCAATCCAAACTAAAAGCTAAATGAATGGATATCATAATAAAATTTTTACTGAATGCGGATCATCAAAAATTACTTATTGGGTTATTGTTAATGCGATTGTTTTTCAAAAATACGGTCTTAGTATTTACTGTCCATTGGTTTTTCACTTATCAGATCAACAAAAATAATGATAATCAATAGCGCACAAGCTTTTACTTTTATATGCAATTCTATCGAAAGTTCTAAAACGAATACAATAATTTTCATCTTCGATGGATAAATAGCACGATTCGATTGACTCATGATATCGGTGTATTATTTTAAATTATAGTATTTGAACAAATTTTTGAAATTAATTAATTAATGCCACTTACCTTGTATCAGATTACACATTTGAATTATATTATCCATCTTAATAAACCAATATACAAATAAGAGTATGCATGCTCATTTGATTTTTGTATCTTTCACTTGTGGTCTGACTGTTACTGTGCGTCTTTGAGAACTACAACTAAAATCGGTATTTGCACATAATTCTATAGCCCTACGGTGCGTAGCATGGTGTAAAGTCAAATCCCCCTCTATACCTATAAGATACTGTGTAGTGCTTCCCTCTATATACCGACAGAGCGGCGGAACAATTTTTAAATTTCGCGCAAGCGTGCACAGGTGCTTCACTCAAATACTATACTTACATGTATGTACAGTCGGGTGCCATATATTGTTTCGGAACGTTTTTCAAAAAACCACCAATCAGAGCGACTTTTGGAGAAGTTAGAGCCAATGAAATTTTTTTATTTTGAAAATGTTCTGAATGAACATATGGCCCTCGAGCCTCGAGTGTACATTCACCGTGGATTGGCAATTTAACGATACCGAAGCGTCGCCTGGTGGCCTAGAATAGAAGTTGATATGAACCCGAAAGTTTGAAAATTAACATGGCAAACGGTGAAAATTAATTAAAAAATAAATGTTCCTGCACTTTTATTACGTGAAAATCATGTAAAATTGAAAGAAAAAAATGTTTTTGAATTATGACAGTTGAAAAGTTATTAAAAAGTTGTCTGCTTTCTCCGCGAAATGCAATTACATACATATCACAGAAGGTATCGATGCATTGGAACGCGGCGAGCGGCGCGTTCCGCAAAATACAATTGTTATTATACCTATAAAAGATCTATATTGGTATTGATGCAGCGGAAGGCGCCGCGCGGCGCTCTCTGCAAATTGAAATTGTTGTAACATATGAAAGATTTATATATAAAGGTGCAGCGGACGGCGCCGCGCGACGCGCGTCGCTTCGGGCAAATAGAAATTGCTGTACTATATATAAAAGGTATACTAATAAAAGTACTGATGCAGCGGACAGCGCCGCTCCGCGCACGCTGCGGACAAATAGAAATTACTGTTTTATATATAAAAGATGTATTTATAAAAGTACTGATGCAGTGGACAGCGCCGCTCGGCGCGCACCGCTGCGGAAAAATAGAAATTGCTGTACTATATATAAAAGATATATTAATAAAAGTACTGATGCAGCGGACAGCGCCGCTCCGCGCAAATAGAAATTACTGTTTTATATATAAAAGATGTATTTATAAAAGTACTAATGTACCGGACAGCGCGCGTCGCTCCGGGTAAATAGAAATTTCTGTTTTATATATAAACCTTTATATATAGTACAGCAATTTCTATTTACCCGGAGCGACGCGCGCTGTCCGGTGCATTAGTATTTTTATAAATACATCTTTTATATATAAAACAGCAATTTCTATTTGCGCGGAGCGGCGCCGTCCGCTGTATCAGTACTTTTATTAATACATTTTTATATATAAAACAGTAATTTCTTTTTGTCCGCAGCGACGCGCGCTGTCCGCTGCATCAGCACTTTTATAAATACATCTTTTATATATAATACAGCAATTTCTATTTGCGCGGAGCGGCGCTGTCTGCTGCATCATTACTTTTATAAATACATCTTTTGTATATAAAACAACAATTTCTATTTGTTCGCAGCGACGCGCGCTGTTTGGTGCATCAGTACTTTTATAAATACATCTTTTATATATAAAACAGCAATTTCTATTTGCGCGGAGCGGCGCTGTCCGCTGCAGTTGGACGAAATTTCTACTGTACCAGCCTCAGCAGCACTCGCGCGACACACTACGTCAACAGTAATCAAATGCTCCAAGTGCGGAGGCATTGAAAATTCCAAGACTAAAGTGCAGTGCTGCGTAGCGTGCAAATCACTACTGCACTCACACTGTGGAATAAAATTGTTCGAGAAAGAAGATGCAAGGTATGTATTGGAAGTGCAGGCAGTGTGTAGAAGAAGCCAAAAGAAGTAAAAATGCTCAAGAATTGGATCACTCAACAGAAACAGTGGGCAGAGCCTCAGATAAACCATCTCAAAATAATTCTAAGCTTGAGAAGAGAAATGTCCAAAACTTTACTGATACTTCAGGTGGGCTTATTGATATTAATGGTGTGGCAGAGCGGTCAGGCTCTGTCTCGGTTTCTGAGGACCAGTCTCAACTTAAACAGACACAACGTACACCACAACAGTCACAAATCCCTCAATCGAAGCAGACTCCAAGTTCATCGAATGAAGAGCGAGTGCCACCACAGCTACAGCAGGATCAACAACATCAACAAAAGTTGCCACAGCAGCAACAGTCTAATGAGAAACTACTAAATAGTGTTCTCAGCAGGCTTGGACAGTTAGACAAACTTGACAAGCTGGATAAACTAGACCAGTTGGACCAGATGAAAAAGCAACTGGGTGAAGTAAAGAGCAAGGTAAAAGTGCTCGATCAAATCCCACAGCTCATTGAACGAGTCAATACTCATGACTCTGAGATACAAACAATCAAAGAAACGCAGCAGCTTATTGTACGTGATCAACAAGAGCTGAGAAGTATGCTTAAGGCAAGGAGCCGCAGCCCAGTCGATGGGAATCCACCCCATGATGCAGCTCGTATGGACAATGTACTAGTAGACGAGACAAGATTTCTGAGGCTTGAGAACGACAATAAAAAGCTACACGCAGAACTACATCAACTAAAGGAAAGCCGAGTAAACGGCTCCGGCCAGGGAAGTCGTGCTCCAGAAAATCATGAAAGAAAACTGGGTAAATTGGTCCTGGGAGGGCTGTGCTTCGCGGAAGATCCAAAGTCGGATCTCAAGCAACTTGCATTCGCATCGCTACATTCGTTCTGCAACTCAATAAAGCAAGAGGATATCACGGATGTTGGCAGAAAAAGCCAATCTCCGACTACTTCGCGGAATGAGCAGGAAAAGAGCAACGAAAGTCGAGATGTCACGGAGCGGGCAGCAGCGAATCTCACCGCTGCTTCAGGTTCTGTGAAGAGAGCTGCTCTCTCTCCCTGTCTTATAGTGACACTCTCTTCGCCGGCAGTGGCGGCAACAGTCGTCAATGCCAAAATCAAGGCCAAAGCAGTGAGTACGGACAGTATAGATCGTGGTCAATTGAAGAAGGCTGGCTGTACCTTAACAGCGTCGACGATGTTGAACGTGAATGAGTACTTGCCACCTGACACATACAGGCTGTGGAACCTGGTGCGATTGAAGGTGAGAGAGCTGGATTTTTGGGCCTACGTGCGAAGCGGTAGAATCTTTGCCAGACCGAAAGAGGGAAGAGCAGTACAGATAAGCTCTGTTATTAATCTTAACTATTTTCTGTTTTCCACTGTCAAACCACGCACCATATAACGTCCGACACCAACATCTCATCATTATCTCTTGCACGTGTCTCTTTTACTCTATCTCATTATTGTACTTCGCCGCACGTAATTTCGTCACAAAAACTTAGTGTGACTCAGAGTGCTGAATCCGTGAACAGATTACGTGTCTGTCACTTTAATGCCAACTCAATTCGGGCGCCTATGGAGCTGTCGAGGCACTTCCTGGAAAACAATCCACTCTTCCACATCATTTCGGTGACGGAGACTAAGCATGGACTGATTGTCGAGGATTCACTCGTCAGTTTGTCAGATTACGCCTTACTTCGACGTGACCGTAACACTGCAGGCGGTGGAGTCGTACTGTATGTGTACAAGTCGCTGTCGGTAGAGGTTTTGTGTGTGTCATCGAAGTGGGTAGGTTTTCCTGGGTTTCCGGAATATATATTCGCATGTGTAGTCCCCAAAGGGGGTAATCCCATTTTTGCCGCCGTAGTATATCGTAGACCGGCAGCTCCTTTTGTCTCGGGGGAAAATAATCACTTCATTCGAGACCTAAATAATCATTTACAAAACTACAGTACCAAGGTTATACACGGCGACTTCAATGCCAATCAATTGCTTGCGAATGATGCGGATGCCATATTTGTGAGGAACCTAATCGAAGAAAACTCACTTCATACTGTTTCCTACGGTGCGACACGTCATTCATCACCCTCAGGCACGTGGCTTGACCTCTGTTTAGTTGATGCATGTGATGTGGTACTCGATTTCTAGAAAACTGATACCCCATTTATTGATGGGCATGATCTTATTACGGCGGAGTTGGACATAACAATGCCCTCCACTGATCTCTCTGACTTCACCTATCGTGACTTTAAAGCGATAGAGATGGAAGCTCTGTGTGATTTCTTGAAAGAATGTGATTGGTCGGTCTTCAATGAGGATACCTCATCACTGGATGCTGTTATAGACTACTTCTATGTGAACTTAGAAAATGCTGTACAGAGCTGCATATCTATAAAGACAGTAAAGCAACGGAATAGACGTGGAAGGAGACATCCATGGTTTAATTCTGAGCATCGTGAACTGTTAAGAGAAAGAGATGGATAGTGGTTTAATTCTGAGCATCGTGAACTGTTAAGAGAAAGAGAACTATATCGTCGTTACCGAAGGACACGCTTTGCACTCGATCTACAAGACTACAGAGATGCGCGAGATGTTGCCCACGAGGCTATTGAGACTGCCAGGTTAACCTACTATTTTGATAGGATTTCGGGATTAACGGATCCAGAGAGTATTTTGCGCGAACTTAGAAATCTGGACATCTGTCCCCAGCGTTGCTACCGCGACGCTCAGTACTCGATAGAGGAGCTGAATGCTCACTTCTCATCGGTTTCTTTTTCTCAGGACTCACTGTCTACTGCTGAGTATCTTGAAGGGCTGGCTCTTGGGAACATTAATATTAATAGTAGTGAAGGTTTCCACTTCACGGAAATTGATGCGCAGTCTATTTTACACGCAATTATACGTCCTACTTCACAGGCAAGAGGCTCGGATGGTTTGCCACAGGGCATCAGGGCATCATTAGAGCAGCTTTTCCTGTCATTGGACCTCGCTTGCAGCGCATAGATAACCAGTCTCTAAAAGAGTGTACTACTTTCCCAGATAGATGGAAAAAGCCACTAGTGCTAGCATTAAATAAAATTCCCGTTCTCAAGAGTATCAATGATTTTCGGCCCATATCTCTCCTGTGTTTTTTGTCGAAAATACTTGAACGACTAGTGCATCAACAACTGACCAGCTATTTGGAGCTGAACTGCTTAATTGATGGCAGGCAGTCGGGTTATAGAGCCTATCATAGTACTCAGACAGTACTGACTAGGCTCACGGATGACATTAGACTGGGCATCGACGATCAGAAGGTCACTGTCCTTAATTTCAGCAAGGCCTTTGACACTGTTTGCCACGTCACGCTGCTTCGTAAACTGGAGTCATTAAGTTTCTCGCATGATGTCTTGAGGTGGGTTGCATCCTACCTCTCGAACAGGTGTCAGGCTGTCATTGGTCCGAGTGGGGAGTTATCTTCTTCTAAGATTCTCAATCTTGGTGTACCGCAGGGCTCTGTTTATGAGCACCAACAGTCATGAGTAGTGCTGAGACAGCTATCGCATCAAATACAGAGCAAGTAAACTATTTAGATTTAGATAAATACATAAATGAATATTTAATAGAAAAAAGTGAAACTTCAAATTCAAATATACAAACAGGAAAAAGATTTGATGAAAATTTCAAAAATTGTTTTCAAATTAACGCTGTTGAAACACCATCGACAAATGTAGTGGAAAATCGTAATGAAAACTACAATCAATTACGAGATTCAACATCACTACAGAATCAATCGTGTTTCAATACTCAAACGGAAATTAACGAACTCTCAAAAAAACAAATGCAAGCTGGATGTTCTTATCCTGTTGCGACACAAGCTTTTGAAACATTTGAAAATCCATACTACAATTTCACATCAACATACAATCTTGATCGAAATCAATTCAATTATGAAAATGCAGGAATGCAGTCTCAAAATATTCAACATGCAACGTCGCAAACAAATCAAAACTATTACAATAATTCAGGTATGCAAATTGAAAATCAAAATTCCAATATTTCTTTCACTTATCAAAATTTTCAAAACCAACAATTTGGCCAAAACCAAAATTTTCAAAATCAAAAACAATTCCAACCAAAACAACAAAAATAGGATAGTGTGCGATTAGTTGATAACAATGAAAATCCCAATTTTAAAAACGTTGCAAGGTTAATAACTAGTGAGGCAGTAAAAAACTTGGGTGGAGTAGAATTGAATATTCCAATATCAGAAATTATGAACCAAATTTAAATGTGGAACTGCCAGAAATCGCAAATGTGACAAAAAAAAATAATCATCAGACTACTAACAGATGAAATCTATTATGAACATATACAAAGTATTGGAAAAGAAAATTTTATACAAGGTTGTCAAGGTACTGTAGGTTGGAGATTGGATCATTGGAAGGATCTTCTAAACTATAGACATACAGCAGCAGAAATATATTGCGATCCTATTACAAAAGCATATCTTTGCAAAGATTGTTACAAATAAAGCAAAAGATACAGATATAAAAACTATTTCCCAATAATTGTACACACGATGTCCAGAATTGAATTTATTAATAACCTAATTAGTAAAAAAAATTTTCGGTGCCACCGTCGGTTTTTTTTTCGTTTGTCGAAATTTCTGTTCTTTTTGCTATAACCCCAGTAACCCCACTTTAATTTTCGCCGAGAAATTCATTGCGCGCGAAAAAAATTATTTTTTTCAACCCGCCGCAAACCAAAAATTTTTCGATGACGTCACGGTTTTTATCGGTGCTGTTTTTTCCACGAGAATCCCTCTTTATTGCGTCATGAAAAAAAAACCGCGACCTCGGCCGTCAAAGACGCTTTTTTCGGCATTGAATCGAGAAAAGTGCAAATTTTTGCCATTTTATACGTATGCATCCTGAGAGACCATTGTTTCTGTTATATAAAGTTTCGGGAGCATTTTTAGTGTGAAAAATATCTCAGTTATTATGTTGTAAGCTTCATGGTACAATTTTTACAGCTCATTTGCAATATTGTTTTTGGTTGCAGGCAAGTATCATTTGTTGAAGCATTTTTCTTCAAACAGGCATAATGCCTCAAAAAAGGCACGAAGAGTGGGCGTTCTATGATGAGCGCTTCGAAACAGATGAAAATGGTCGACGAATACCCGGGACAGCTGTCAAGGCACGTTGCAGAATATGTAAGAAGGATTTTGCAAAAACTTCTTCAAGTTTTTTGAGAAATCATAGGTATGTTGTTGAACAAATATTGTATTTCATCAGTACCTCTTCTAATATCTACTAAAACAATTTTTTTTCTTGCAGTGAATTATTTAACAGGTTATACACTGTTTTACTGGAGAATGTTTCTATTATTACTAATCATGTTTTCTACAATAGAGAATGCTTTAGCGTACGTTATCTATACCAAATTGGAAATAATTATTCAAGATTAATGTCGATTGCCTTTTTTTATAGGAAGAACTGTGAGAAGACGTTGCGAGATGAAGCCTCAGACAATTCATCAGGTCAGGCAGACATCGACGATAGTTTATTTGATAATCAATTGGATGGTTCCGCTAATTCGGTAAGTAATGCTATCGGGTTTACTTTATATCTCAAACCTATTTTTTGTTTTCTTATGAAGATATTTATTGGAAAATAATGAGATTATTTAATTACATTTTTCTTTATTCAAAATTGATAGGGCAACAATAGTCAGGCGTCATTACCATCATCGACAAGGCAGCGCCTAGATTCCGCGGAATCTTCAAGCTCAAGAAAAAATTAATTAGTTTTCAAAATGACAAAGCTGAAATACAAAGGGAGTATCACGAGATTAGGAAAAACGAAAATTAGGAAAAGTACAAGTAGACTCTACAGACGTAAAAAAAGGAAGTGGGAAAAGAATAAAATATTAGATATAGAAGCACACAGAAAACAAAATAATTCTCGCGAGATTTACCGGGGAATTAATTCTATAAGAAAAGGTTTCCAAAAGTAGAACGGAAATAATGAAGGATGAAAATGGCAATTTGGTAGCGGATGCAACTGAAGGTCTAACGCTATGGAAAAACTATTTTGACAAGTTACTGAATGTACGCGAAACCTCCGTTGAAGGTAATCCCGGCGACATCCATAATTGCGATCTCCAAATTGATGAGCCCAGCGATAGAAAAATAGAATCAGCTATTAAAAAAATGAAAAATAATAAAGCTGCAGGTCTCGACGACTTGCCGTCTGAGTTATTAAAAAACGGAGGCCCGTGTCTCACAAAACAAATTTATAAATTAATACGCGCAATTTGGGAAGTAGAACACATACCAGAGAAATGGGATACTTCTATTATTATACCAATTTACAAAAAAGGAGATAAAACAGACTGTAATAATTATATGGGAATCTCGGTTCTCCCTACTTATTATAAGATCCTATCCAATATCATCTTAGCTAAACTAACCCCTTTTGCGGAGGAAATCATTGGAGATTACCAGTGTGGATTCCGCCGTGACCAATCTACAAGCGATCAAATGTTTACGATAAGGCAGCTACTAGAAAAGAAATGGGAATTCAATGAAGTAATACACCAGTTATTTATCGATTTCAAAAAAGCCTACGATTCGATTATACGCGCACGAATGTACTGGATTCTCGAGTTCTTAGGTATACCAAAGAAATTAGTTAAGTTAATCGAAATCTGCCTGAGTGGCAGTAAGGGCAGAATACGAGCTGGGGGAAGTTTATCTGAAGAATTCTCTATTCGTGATGGCTTGAAACAGGGGAATGCACTCTCGTGCATCCTTTTCAATTTAGTCTTAGAATACATAGTTAGGCAGGTTCAAGCAAATCCAGGGTGCTACTCTCAATGGAATAATACAAATTTTGGGATACGCGGATGATCTCGACTTACTCGGAAACGACAGAGAAACGGTTGCCAAAAATGCGGAAATCCTGATTACAAAGGCAAGAGAGATCGGCCTGGAAATTAGTGAATCGAAAACGAAATATATGGTAGCGGATAGGTCTGGGCTGAGTGACAAGGGGGATAAATTAAAGGTGGGAAATATGGAATTGGAAAAAGTTGACGAATTTAAGTACTTGGGAACTATTATAACAAGCGATAATAACATTAAAATGGAAATCGACAAACGGTTGTACGCAGGGCATGGTTGCTACTGGGCCACAAACAAGCTACTAAAATCACGATTGCTATCTCGTAACATGAAAGTAAGAATCTATAAAACAGTAATAATGCCTATTATCATGTACGGGTGTGAAATTTGGGCGCTGACAAAACGAGAGGAAAATAGGTTTAGAGTATTCGAGAACAAAGTACTTAGAAAAATCTATGGGCCGAAAAGGGACGAAGAAACTGGTCAATGGAGAAAACTGCATAATGATGAGTTACATGCCCTATATGACTCATCTAATATTAATAGAGTAATGAAAGCGCGTAAATTAAGATGGGCGGGACATGTAGAATGGGCGACTAAAGAACAGCCGGGCGAGTTCTGAGGGGTCAACCGACTAGTACGAGGCCTTTAGACAGGCCAAGAAATAGATGGAAGAAAAATGTTAGAGATGATTTAAATAATTTAGGATATAATGGCGCACGTTGGATGGAAGATGCTCAAGATAGAGAGGTTTGGTGGTCTCGGGTAAGATGAAGCCATGAATTTTCGAGTTCCTAAGGCTAACTAATAATAATAATAATGCATACTCTATACATGGGTAGAGAACAACCTTAAAGATATTCGAATGTTATTATTGATTCTTTTAGTATCTACTATCATTAATCAATCATATTATGTCTAGAACACAATCTAAACTTAGCCAAAGTACTGAAACGCAGAAGTTTAAATAACGAAAATCCAGAGAAAGATACAATCAAACAAGGCGATGAAAAATTCACGTGCCCTTTCTGTGAAAAAAGATTCGTTAAATTTCCAAACCATATGATGAGCGTGCCATGTAAATGCCAACTAAGATGATTATTGAATCCAGGAAGAGCTTTGTGCAATGATAACGCTGAAGATTTAGAAGTCGGAAGGTTACCTACTCGTGATAAAAAAGAGAAAAAAAGGTTGCAGATAATAACGACGAAGAAAGGGAAAGTGATGTTACAGTACAAGGTGGACAAAGATAGCAGGAAGTAAGTGATGGAGAAGAAAATAACATTGAAAATGATGAAGAAAGAAAGAAAGATGAAAATAAAAAGTCAAAATTGAAGCCTGTCAAACCAGAAGATTATAACGAATGCCCAAACTGTCGAGGTAGTTATAGAAGAATGTTATGTGACAACTTTTATTTTTCATTATCATTATGTATAAAAATATATGTCTGTTAAATTTTATTATTGACTAAGTTATATTTCGAGTTAATAAGATCGACCAATGTTAAAATTTAACAGACATAAAAGCTGTCAAGGCCACGGCTTTCGCGAGTTGCACAGTGCAAGCTCAGCATTGCACGTGTGACGCGCGAAAGGCCTAAGACATTTGGCGAAAAAGGAATGCGATCAGGTGAGGACGCGCGCGTGCGAGGAAGATAGAGAGAGAGAGAAACGAAGCGAGTGGCCGAAAGAAATCGGAAGTGGGGAAAGTTAGGAAAGAAAGAGAAAGAAAGAGAGAGAGAGAGAGAGAGAGAGAGAGAGAGAGAGAGTAATTAGCGTGAGAGATAGAGAGAGACAGCGTGTGAGAGAAAGAGTGAGAATGTGTGAGCGAGACAGACGTATGGTATGAGTATAGGCCAATTAGCGCTTGACGAGTGTTTGGCAGCAGTGCGCGTAGGCGTAGTGTCATAGGTGGGAGAGCATCGCGAATGCACTTGCACCTGCGAGTAAGAGAGAGAGAGAGAGAGAGAGAGAGAAAGAGCGAATGATAACCATGCGGGGCAAACTTGTCGCGGAAGTATATGCGCCAGGCAACTGCACTGATTTACGAGTGGACAGTATTGTTCCGGCTGCAATTGAATTAACACTGATATCTGAAATATATTTGAAATTTTACATTGTTGAATTTACTTTTGTTACGTGTTTGAAGTACTAACTCTGAGTTGTTACATTTATTTTATTATTTTATTTTATTTGTTTGAAAGTTTGTAAAAGATTAATGAATTGAAAGTAATAATTATACATTGAAAATAATTGCAACCGTAAATTGATAAATAAAAGTGTGATTTGTTAGAACGAATATTGATGACGTGTAGAATTTGACGACAAAAAGATAATTTGATAGAACTTTGATAAAGAATAGCACTCTACAGTATAAATAAAAGACACAATTTCTTGATAAATTGTACGGACATCTTTTGGACATTTTTGATTAATTTTGTTATATTGTGCAAATACCATGTATACACATGAATATAATAGTAAGTTTCAGTATATTCAAGTAAGTTTGTTCAATCATTGCTACAATTATTCTGTGGTTTAATAAATAAATAATTATAATCTAGTACTCTTTATTCTTAATCTGCATACCTTAATCTTCATATATAAATAAATTAACTAAGTAACTTTTCTTATTTTTCTAATACTTGAATCGATAATTTACTTTCTTTTACCATTTTATTTCATTGAGTAGTTATTGCCGGCGCGTTAACTTTGTTTGTAGCATACGCGCGGCGGCCACGTGAATACTAATAATCGATATACATCAACTCGAAATCGTTAGGAATACATGAATTAATCGAAAAATATTGTTAAATTATAT
>JAWWMK010020956.1:0-17893 GCA_035047105.1 Galeopsomyia nigrocyanea | reverse complement strand
GGTATCTGCTTCCAAAGTACCGGTTTATTGATGTACTTATTACATTTTCACATTTAATTCCGAAATAGCACAGTAACGGAAAGCTTATTGTATAGCCCTACTATACCCTATAAGGCCCCATTGGCGCCCCGTTACACTTACGCCATCTACTCAATGCTTTTGCCTTATAAGGACCTGACAGGGGAATTAGGGCTTCCCACTAGGGGCCTTATAAGCACCCTAAAATCATTTCTAGTCGGGTAAGCAAAAACATTACTACTCGGAATAGATTTCACCAAATTTTGAGAAACCATTAACCCGAATCTGGTTACCTATATATATATATGTGTGTATGAAGGGCACTTCTCGAGATGCTAGAGAAAGTTTTTGGAAAGTTTCCGAAGTCTCTCTCTCCCTTTTTCTCTCTTTCTTTCTTTCTCTCTCTCTCTCTCTCTCTCGATTCGCGGAGTCAATCCCGTAAATACCGTCTATATATGCAGCGCGAGCGCGCCGCGTTCTCAAGATCAAAACATTGAACGTTGATCTGGAAAACTCGAATTTTCGCTGATTTGATTTGTTACAGTGGTTCGTGTTATTTTTTCGTATATTCAACAACGCGAATGGATATTTGCATTTTTATGGGAGCTTTTACACTTTGTTATTCATATACACATATATAATCGTGAAAAGCTCTACAGTACGTTCGTTTGCATATCAAAAGTTTGCATGTATTTGAACACTTTCGACAAAACAAACGATCGTTACATAGATGCGAAGAATAAATTACTAAATTTCAACAAAACAAAGTAGCAGATGAAAGCATCAAAGCATATTTTTGTTTGCTTCTGAGATGAATAGGTCTAACGTTTCTACGTACAAACATGACTTCATCTTGCGTAAAGACAAAGATTATATCGGTTCCTTAAAAAAACCAGATCCATTTCCCCATTGATACATTTGTACACAAAAGGCTCTTAAGAACTGCAAGCATCCTCAGACTCTAGCCAATCAAACGAGCGAGCTTGATTTACACCAGACATTTAGCCGCGCAGAGTAACAATACAGTCTACTGATTCTAATGTATTAACCCTTTGAGGCCATTTGTACAATCTGGCTGAACGACCGGAAGGCTGAGAGAGAGAGAGAGAGAGAGAGAGAGAGAGAGAGCGCACGTTAGCTAATGGGACCTGTGGCATTGAACTCGCTATAAATACTATTGAGAACATAGTGCATTTGATACAGGGCGAGGGGCGTAGGGGGATTTGCAATTGAGGCATTTACGTAATTCAAGTATATAGACGCCGAGTAGTACGCTTAAAGAAAAACTTCGTCTATATCTATATACGTTGACGGTCTCGTTTGGCAAAAGTTGAATGAAAATCAACGTAGGCCGAAAGAGAGCAAAACGAAATATTTGAGGAAAAGTTTCTCTCAACGGCATCCCTCCCCAACTTCCGTAATCGCTTCTCGCACCCGTGTGCTTTCAGAGAGAGACGGAAAGGATCTCTTTCTCTCTCTCTCACACACACACACACACACACACACACACTATTTCTGCCGCTCTTATTCGGCTAAGCTCCTTTATTTCCAAACTTTTTATCTCTTATTATTATCCATTTACATTAGTGGCAGTCTGACATCTCTTTGTCGCGCTTGCCTTTCAATTTCCACCAGACATTCACGCTTCGCCGATATAACACACGCACACGCACACACACACACACAGAGCTATCTTCATCTCGCAATTTTGTACGTTCGTTGCGAGACGACGACGAAAGCTCTCTCTCTCTCTCTCTCTCTCTCTCTCTCTCTCTCTCTCTCTCTCTCTCTCGTTCTCCATTATTATTTTTATATATCTCTTCTTTGCCGCAACGACGACGAAACAACGAACCAATTTCGCGCGAGAAGCCGAGTGGAGGGTATATATATTATGTGATCGATCCTCCAAAGGCAATGAGAACTCTATTGGGCCGAGACGGAGGGAACAAAGTGCACTACACACACTCTCTCTCTCTCTCTTTCTTTCTGTCTCTCTCTCTCTCTCTCTCTCTCTCTTTCTCTCTCTCTCTCTCCGACACCTGCAGTTTGCCGACGATGCGATGCCGCTATATTGTGCGCGATACGAGATTAAGAAATGTGGACGTGAGATAGTGAAACCAATATCTGCGCGAAGGATACACTGTCGGGACTCTTTATACTCGCGATGCTTCATTTTTTTTTTCTTTTCCCTCTCTCTCTCTATTTTTATCGGGTACTTTATTTAAAGCCTCCAAACAGTTTATAAAAGAAACGTGGACACAGTATATGAGATATATTTTCGGATCAACAAAAAGTTTTATGTAAATATAACTCGTATTGTTTTTATACAACCGTGTGGGGGTAAAAAAGAAAATTTTACGAGCGAACAAAAAGAAAAAACAAATAAGATCGCGTATACCGCGGAAGAGGGTAAAATAAAGTAAAGAATAAAATAAATGGCGTCGCTCGCAATTTTTTTCGCATCCTGTGGTCTCCCTCTCTCACCCTGCACCATAGTATCAGCATCCATTCAGTCGTTTCGATTTATACGAGCGGATCGATATATCCAGCCCTCTGACGCCATAAACATCCGCGCGAGAGAGAAGCGAAGAGAAAGACGAGGATATAGCAGCGTATATATACAAGTTTGTGACTATGTCTCTGTGTGTTATGGGTATACACGTATATGACTATACTAGTGCTGTTCTAAGGG
Source organism: Galeopsomyia nigrocyanea (assembly GCA_035047105.1). NCBI lineage: Eukaryota > Metazoa > Arthropoda > Insecta > Hymenoptera > Eulophidae > Galeopsomyia > Galeopsomyia nigrocyanea. Next base: position 15,183 of record JAWWMK010020956.1, on the reverse strand, counting down.
CTGTAAGCGCGTCTTTTAATTGCTCGTCGTTGTTTACTATACAACTGCGCGCAGATTTCGATGGCTGCATTAATGAGCGTATTCTCGCGCTAATTGCTCGTGGTGGAAAAGATCCATATTCCATTTGGAATTCATTTGGTTGAAATTTTCAGTGGATCTAGGGCAATAAGTTCATCCTTTCATATGTATATTGAATATTTTGTTTCTTTTTTTTGAATAATTAATTCTGAATTTGTGTTAGTTTATTGTCGATGAAAACAAAATACATTTGAAATCAAATTATTTCATTCGTCATCTTTGGTTTGAAAAACGACCCAACATTGATTGAAGAATCGACGATAACTAAGCGTTTATTCGAATCCACGTGAATTCAATCACCACATGTGCGTCATCAGCAATTACATACCAAAAAAAAATTGAAAAAGCTAAATGGATAACAAGCTTTTTCGTTGAAATCAGCTTTCGCCAACGTTTACCGATTGGTTAAAAAATGGATTTCCAACGCTTCGATGGTCATCGGTTCGATGAATCGGATATCACGCACTCGTTTCTCCTGTCGTTTTCAACAACTCGTGACCCATTTTTTCCCTCTCGTATTTAAAAAAAAATATCGTCATTTTTCTTTTTCAATTAAAAATTTAGTAAACCCATTCGAGTAATGTTTTCCAGCTAAATGCTAGTACCGATATACACGGCACACGGATAATCCTTTTTCGGATAATATTTTCATTACGCTGCCGGGAAATCGAAGGATTAAAATCAGCTTTATAAATTTCACGCCGAGAGACGAAGAAAAAAAAAAGCTTCTCGTGAATTATGCATTCGTTCAGACGAATAATTCAATAAAACGAATATAAGCAAACCCAAACAATCAACGTTCCACAGCCGAGTTGGCAATCGGTCGCGCGTCGAAACGGCTGTAATTCGAAGCATTGGCCTCGAAGCGCGAAGTTTAAAAAAAAAGAACGAGTGTTATTGCGCAACACGTACGCGCGCACGCACGAAAGAAGAAAAAAAAAGGAGGATATCCGCACACAGTCGAAATGCAATAACGCGACATTTCGAAAGTCGAGCTGCTGGTATAGTCGCGCACCTGTCGTTCAATCGACCGTGCAAAAGGTGTTAATGAATTGCGATGTGTGACTACTTTTTTTTTCTTTGATGTGTGGAATGATAAATCAATTATTGTGAATTATGTAGAGTGACACTATTGGTTGTATTTTTTCAAAAGGCGCTTTGCTATATAATTCGATGATTTATGGGGATTAGTGTGAAAGTGTTCCTGTCTCATTGGTATTTACTCGTACAATTTTTTTTTTTCATCGATTGGTAATTACAATTAAGCCTTGCAATCAACAGATTATTTAGCTTCCTGTATACATAAATTTTATCATCCTACATGGACATACCATTATCAGTGAACAAATATCAATGTACATTCAAAACTATGTTTATTTCCCCAATTATTATTTTACAAACATAATTCCCTAAAAATCAGCCAACTTGATCCATCGACCCAGATGAAAAAAAAAGTAAATTGAAAAATTCCAATGAAAAATAATAAAAAGCTGAAGCTTCAATTAAAATTCGTCACGTTACCCCGCCCGCACCTGCAGAAAGAGCAATTCAATACCGCAAGAAGAGTTTTCCGCGCGCGCGAGCCTTGAGGGGGAGGGTGGGAGTAGCATTTTTATAGCGCACATAAACAACCACCATTTTCCGCAGGAAGTTAAATTGCAATTGGCGAGGAGCACTAGGAAAGAGAGGGGGGGGGGGGAAGAGAGGTCGTGGGATAAATGGACGGTATTTTCCTTGATACAGAAGTACACGTACACGCTGCGCTCTCGCGCGATCGACCTGACGAATCACGCGAGCTCGCTTTTTCTCCTCTCATTTCTTTTTTGTTATACTCGGCTTCTTCTCTCGAGGACCTTCGCATCGATTACCAGCCAAAACCAAGTTCCGTCGAGAGAGAGGATAACGGATAATAATGCGCCGAGGTTCCATTGTCTTGCGTTTCCCCTAAATTAGCTGCCTTGATGCCGTGTCGCTTATCTGAGCGAAGAGATAATTTTCTCTCTCTCTCTCTCTCTTTCTTGCCCTTCACTTTTATACAAACAATGCCATCGTCTCGACAGAATAATAATAATCTTTTGATATACCATTATACGGTTAAGCTGTTTCTTTATTCAGTGAGGATATTGTTATTAAAACTTTCCGAGCTTATTTAAAAGTTTCATTACAAACAAAAAAGTAGAACAAACTCGCGAGATATATATAGATATCTCATTTTTCTCATTACGGATAATCCATCCGATAGGCAAATCCAACAGACTGAAGGGTACACAAAAGAGAAAAGTATCGTCCGATATCGGACTCGGTGAGCGCAATCCACGGGATTCGGATGAATTCAATAATCCACAGTTAGGAAGGCAAATAGGAAAGTAACGCAATAAAAGGTTACTACTTCTGCTGCTGCCTCGCTGCAAAAAATCAGCCCGTTGAAATAGTGTCTCTGGCGAACAAAAAAAAAATAAAAAGGAATCCTTTGACGCATGGCCAATCGGATTTTCTTTTCTTTTTATTTCTTCTTTGTGTTCTGTACCCGCATTTCGCGAAATTCAAACTGGCGCCACGTGTATATATCACCGACAGAAATAAACTTGCGAATCACGAACTGTTTTATTGCCATGAGGCATCGATCGCCCGCGTATCTGCGCGCAATTTAGAGAGAGAGAGAGAGAGAGAGAGAGAGAGAAAGAGGATGGGTAATTGTTGTTTTTTTTTACGATTTTACAATGCTATGTATATACCGATGATTCACGTTGATACTATAAGATGCCGTTAACGAATACATTTGTAGTAAAATATTCAACATTTATAAATCAATTTACCGACTCTGAATCGATATGTCGCACACTGTCTAGAAATGGAAATTTTCTTGCAACATTTTTCGATACGTTTCTCACGGTGAGCTGCCAGGTCACAGAACAACAAAAAATTCAATATATCGCAGATATATGGATTTTGAACAAGTCAATTTTATAAAAATATGCCGCGGTTGGTTTACCATTTTCAATTTACTATTCTTCGTGGTCCAATTGAGATCGTCTCGAACTGTATGTCTAGCTGCTGCTGCTATTTCGGAAAAATCCGCAAAGTTTCGAAAAAACATACTTGAGATTCTTACATCAGCAATCGAAACTTTGAATTTACGGCTTATTTTGCTGGTTTTTAGAATAACGTAGAAGCAAACATCGCCTATATCTTTTCGATCAAGCAATCAAAAGAATAAAGTAATTCAAAGTAATTAGCAATAAAAAAAATAGAAATTTAGAAAAAACTACCATCACAAGTCCTTTGCACAAATATCGTTATCCCCTCTTAACGTAAAAAAAAGAAAGAAATAAAAAATGATCCGTCGAAAATGGATTTTTGCAGCAGCAGCAGCGCGCCGAAAGTCCCCAGAGCAATTACTCGTATCGGCACGATCGCCAACGGCAGGGATGAAAAAAAAAACGATGAAACAGCAGCGTAAAATTCGGCAGGGCTTCGAGAACCTGGTGTTCGCACGTGCTCTACGCAATTTGGCCGTTGATTGCGCAAAAAGCCGACTTTAACGTTGGCCAATTTATATTGTCACCGGCTGTGTGAGTTGCTGCCCTCTAATATATGGCGGCTGAACGAAACGGATTAATTTGTCGAAATTTCAACAGCTCTCGCGGCCACACGACGAACGAACGAACGAACGGAAAAAAAAAAACGAGAGAGGTAGAAGAAATTGTGGACCAACTAAATTTTCGACAATTTGCTCGTTTCTCGTGGGAAACGCATGTGGCGCTCGCTTTTCTTCGCCACGGCCGGCGGCGGTGGCTGGTCTCGTGGGTGCTTGCGCCGCGGAGTTTTACATTCCTCTGAGGGCTTGCACTTTTAGTGGTCAATAATTGAGCTAGCTCGTCCGATTTTTTTATGATGCCGGAAATTTAAGGGATTTCAATGTTAAAGTAACATTTTATTGAATTTCTGATATTTAATTAGTTATACTGAGTTGCGGTAATCTTGTTATTTACATTATCTCACATTATTATCAATACGTATAAAATTTTATCCGATATTCGATAATTAGATAGGAAGCGGCCAATGCTCCTAAAAAAGTGGAAGCCTTCGTTATATCGATTGACTAACCATTTTTTTTTTTCGATAAATTGATTATCGTACTTTGAACTTCATCGATAGGAAATATATACCAACATCTATAAGTATAGATTATAACCATCGTTTTATATACCGTAAAGTCGACCTCAATCTGTTCAAAGCAATCAGCACGGTATTCGATCACAGAGAGCAAACGTAAAAAATCTCAAGACGAGTCTCCGCGAAAAAAAAAAATACTCCAACAAGCTTTGCAGCTCATTGAGCCAAATGGAAAATAACGCAAGTAGGTATATATAGATATAAGCGTCAATCTTCAGGAAGAAGAAGAGCCAATATTCCTTCGGAGTTGTTTCCGCTACTCGTTTTTCCGTATAATATCCATCGCGCTTGTTTTTCTCAGTCAAGAAGAGAGAGAGAGAGAGAGAGAGCGTGAAGGCAAGCAGACACGCAAGTTGTCGTCGGCGAAGTTGGCTTTCGCCAACCGGATATTACGCGCGCTTCAAGCTATACACGCATCGCTGAACCTCCGCCGCAAATTCTTCGAAAGCGTTTATTGCCCGACGTTACACGCAGACTACAACTTTGCCGAATAAAGTTTCAACTTGGCTTTTGACAGCTTATATATACCTTGAGTACGATAATGTGCCTCGCGTAATATTCAAGAAAGCCCTGATAAGTAAATTTAACTACTTTTACCAAAGCAACAATATTATACTATACGGCAATAATAAAAAATCAACTCACCGGAAGTTTATGAACCCAAGCTGCAAGATCTGTAAAAAAAAAAAGAACTATGTTAATAACGTGATAAAAGTATATAGTAGTGCGCGCGTCAAAGCCAAACAGATTACAGAGAGAACAGCCCAGCCACTTCATATAAAAGATCGAGATCATCGGAGAAGAAGAAGCACACTCTTTGTTTGCGCTTGCGGAAGCCATATGAGCTTATACACTTTCTATCTTTCTCTCAAGAGAGGCGTTAAAAGCCGCTTGGTGAGATAATCGTCAGTCGATTGACCATCGGACTTTTGCGGGGCTGTTGGCCCCCGTGTCTAATCTTATCGAGCTTCTCATCGACTGCTATGTATACTCTTATACGCGCGCGACCCCGAAAAAAAAAAAGGAAGAAGGGGCTATTGTCGGCGCGTATCACGCACGCCCTCGCAATATATAGTATATCCAAGGCCCTATCGATTATTTTTATCTTTTTGTGGACTCGCTAGCTGAGATTATACGCACACACACACACGTGTACATCCGAGAGGAGGCTCGCGTTTGGCTTTTATTGAGTTTGGCGAGTACACACTATACACCCTTCGCTTTTGTGATTACCCGTGTCAATAAAATTTTGATGGGCTTTTTCGTTCGACCCTTCGGCTTTTATTATTCGACCGATAAGCTCGATTTATCATCGTATGTGTGTGCGTGTGGGTATGGGGCTTTCATCGCAAGACTCGTCATTATGTCGCAAGAGTATTCAGATTTTTCAAAATAATGCAAATGAGTATTATACCTATAATAATATTTGTAGAGATGAGACATTGTAGAATGTCGTGTTAGCAACGCCTCGCTTCCTTCCAAGACAGAGACAAAGGTTGTGCACTTCGCTACGAATACCACGCCGCTAGGTACAATCTCTTCTCTCTCTCTCTCTCTCTCTCTCTCTCTCTCTCTCTCTCTCTCTCTCTCTCTCTCTCTCGCCTCTTCTCTACTAAGGAATGCTTTGACACTAGATTCTCTCTATACCTTTGCGAGTTGGAAAATTGACGCGTCATCGTATGTTAATGTCCTCCTCTCGCGCACGAGTAATTAAAAAAAGTAACAATGCAGTTTCAATCCGCCTCTATATGCGCTCGCGCACGACGACCTTCCATTTGATGCAAATGAAGTGTAACATTGGAATTCCAGCTGGATGACAAATGAATGACTATTTGTCAAATGAATCTCGGCAGTGGCATCGCACAAAAGAACTTTTTTTTTCTTCTTCTTTTCGTATCTTATGCGCTTAGACGATAAATCATATACAATCGCGAGATGTAGGACAACAATAACAACAACGGTATTTTTTTTTATATTGTCGCGCGTTTGACCCCGTCATCGTCGCGCAGACGCGGCTCAATGATTTAATAAAAGCTAATTTCTTTGAGCGCGTCGCTGCATACACTACACGTATACATATAGTATATACAAACTGCTGCGAATTAGTCCTCAGAGAGCTTAATTCAATCACGGCAATCAGCGAAGATTCTCGTTTGCGCATCTCAAAAGTGGCTTGCTCCGAGCAAACACGTCTCGTTCTCTCGTTCTCTCTCTCTCTATCTCTATCTCTTCTAATTGACGCGCCACGCGCTTAAACCTCGTAAACGTCTAATTGAAGCGTACACACATATATAGTAGTATACACCTCGCTTTATACAGATCTCATACGTTATTTCAGTTTGTCGAAAATTATTCACCTTCCTCCGTCGAAATATTGCAGGAATAAGCTTTATTGATATAAAAAAAAGCGAGGGAATATTGCGCTCTGGTCGAGATTGAAGTTTAAAGGGATTCTCCGGCTGGTGTGGGTACATAAAAGGCGAAGTAGGATCTTCAGAGATGTATAATGCCGTGTGGCGAGATAAGGCGGAAGCAGCTGTATACATCTCCGCGCTGTTTGTTGTTATGATGTTTCGACAGGCAGGTCCTCCTCGAGGAGTCGATAAATAAATTTACATAAGACCGCGGCGGCATAGGGTCGTCTCGATCGATTACGTTCGTTCTTATTCCTGCTGGTTGTATTTATCTCTCTCTCTCTCTCTCTCTCTCTCTCTCTCTCTCTCTCTCTCTCTCTCTCTCTCCCGTGGATTATTGGGACTGTATTGGGTTGACATTGGAATGCAAACAGACCAAAAATAGAATGTAGAAATTTTGATTGAAAAAGCAAATGTCGTTTTCAAAGAAATTTTTTACCGGCAAATTGAAAATCGCGCGTGTTGTGTTTTACTTTCATAATCACGAACGAAGTAGCGGCTCTGCAGTGTTTTAGCGCTAGCACGTAATAAAACTGTTTGCAAAGCTACAACAACGCGTAAAGCTCGTTTACGAGCAATTCACGTATATACGTGGAGGCGATTTTTTGTTCTTTTTTTTCTTTTTAGAGGCTCTTAAAAAAGTGAGAGCAAATATAGCTTGTAAGAGTGACGCAGGAAAGCAGCGTGGTGTGTATAGGTATATATATATATAAACGAGCAGACGGCTATGAGGTAAAATCAGGAGCGATATCAGAACGAGCGCATGGAATGCGGCAACATCTGCCCGCGCCCCCGATAACGCGCCGATTATTCCCGCGACGGGAAGAATCCTTAGCTACCGGAAATACAATCCCAAGGAGTTGCAGGAGGTTTGCTGGATAAAAAAAGGGGGCAAGGAAGGCGCCACGATAAGACTCGAGAAAAATGTGCCTGAGGGGGATAATGAAGTGCACGATAGGGGATGGGTACACTCGATTTAGAGCTGCTTAATGTGCCACTCTCTCTCTTTCTCTCTCTCTCTCTCTCTCTCTCTCTCTCTCTCTCTCTCTCTCTCGGAGATATATTCATTATTTCTTTTTTAGAGGCATGAGCGAATAACAAAGAAGTTTTATTTTTGAAATGTTGAGAAGATTTTTCTCAGTACATAGTACTGAAAAGGGATTGTTTTTTCAGTACTATGTACTGAGAAAAATCTTCTCAACATTTGAAAACTTGAGGGTGCCACTGCCTATCACCACAGTGATAAGTAGTGAAAAATTCAACTTTTATTTTTGAATTTATAAAAATTTTTGAATGATATATTTGTGAGAAACGTACTTCTGATAAGTGTGTCATGGATTTAATCCGAATTATTTTATTCATAAAAAAAAAGGGAAACCTGAAACTGGCTGATTAAATAACTCGGAAAGAAGTACAATTTGTCAAAGCTTTAAAGGAGGCATTAAGCAGAGAAAAAAAGCACATTCCGCAGTTTTCTCCCGAGCTGGAAATTGAAAAACACGACAAAATATCCTTAATATATACGCTCGCGCCACGCGGAAAGCTTCGCCGTGAAAATAACACGGTATAGTAGCGATATATAGATAGCCATCCAAACGAGCGGCGGGCGTCGAGCTTACGCATCGTTGTGCGCCGCGCATGAAAACTTTTCCGAGAGGGGGTCGAAGGGGGGAGTGTATGAGGTCCGTAAAAGCCGAGTTCCAGTTTCGGGCGTTTATTGTTTACGCGGCGGCAACGGGCGGCAGGCGGTGGCGGCGTCGTCGAAAACTTTGCCGAATCTTCGGGGAATTAAATTGCGCGAAAATTCGCATAAATTTGTGCTGGTATCTCGCACGCGCGACGACTTGTTGCTCGATGCGCGGGGAGGGGGGAGATGGTTGAGATAGAATTTTCGTTTCTTATTCGTTGCGAGATTGTTGAAAAGCGACATTTTCTTGTTTAAAAAGCCAAAAAATTTGGCTTTTTTCGTACTGAATATAATTTATCAGAATTTTTTTTTGTACATAATGCTGTTTAGTTTTCCTACTTGAGCTTAATACAGGAATAGTATTTACGGTTAAGTCTTTTTACAAATATACTACGAACACCGATATCTCAGCCTCATTTCTAGAAGTATATAATTGCTCAAATTTTAGATTTATTGCAGTTTTACATTTTAATAATTATGGATCTATAGTCGGTAATCCGCTTCTGCTTCACTTGATGATTAATATCATTATACAACTCTTCATGAGGATGTAAAGCAATTTTAATTCATGCTTGGAAAATAAGCCGATTGTTATTATTAAATCAAAATTATATATACAAATATGAACATACTGCCTCCTTTGGTTTTACCACCTAAATTTTTAGTATTTTCTCGAATTTTGTTCTAATTGTCGCGTATCGATCGTATAGTGGACACGTTGACCTCGAATTTACGAGCGAGCATAGACTTTTTTTTCACTTTTCAGAAACTGAGTTTCTTGGCAAAATACATTACCGATTTCTGCATGTCTTTTACGACTCCTTTTACGTATCCTTTTTACTTTTATTACTGGAAATCATTTTCACACGAAATTGATTTGAAAAAATGTATAAAATACATTAAATTTTGTTATGAAAGTTATTGAAAATTCAACCGTGAATACCACGAAATTCCTGTATGTACTTCAAACAAACATTCTACTAATTGCTTTCAGTTATTTCGGTAAATTAATTATATCAACGAATGTCCATTTCTATAATATAATATAACCAGCCAGCGGAAACCGCAGCCGCCAATTGAACAAAATAGTGAAATTTAACGTACAGCAAACACATCAAATATACATTCAATTAAATCAATATGTACACCGCTAATCAACGAATAGACACGTGTGAAATCAAATAACACGCACAATGGGAGAAACGAACGGAAAAGTATAAATTTATCTGAAAGATTAATCGTTTCGCATTGAGAGTCAATATTTGTTAGTATGTCTGTCTGCGAAATTCGCATATCATCATCACAACGACGACGACGACGACGACGACGACGACGATCATAACTGCGACTAATTATAAAGGCAATAAACCGCCAGGACACGTAGGACAAATATTGAATCGTATCTGTTGTACTGTGCCAAAACCGCCTTTATGTTCGTAATAGTAGTGGTACTGTGGAGCCCTGCGGCCTTGGGCTTTCAATTGTTCTTGACTTTGCGCGATGTATACCCTTGGCCGGAGCGGCTCTTGCTTGCTATGGACAACTTATGGTTTTTCGGCTATTTTCCGAGTGGTTGCGTGCAGCACTTGCCACATTAGGTAAAGTCAGAGAAGGATAATATCTCGAGACATGGAATATTATTTGTAAAAGGCTGGCAGAAATTTATGTCAAAGATAGTTGATTGCAAATTCAGATGAAAGGCTTGTTTTAAAAAACGAAAGATATATCTGGAGAAGATGAAACGCTTGACAAGTAAAGCGGCAGAAACAAAAGCCATCCTATATTTACCGAGGCGTCCAGTCAGACACTCTGGAGGGGATAATTCCTCTCTCTCTCTCTCTCTCTCTCTCTCTCTCTCTGGGCACACGGGGATATCGATGTCGATTGGCCGCAAGCTTTGTTGTCCTCGAATTCCCCCCTTTGATTTAACCCAAAGCTCGCGATATATAGACATCCGAAAAGGACGGAAAAAAAAAATTCGCAACGGAAGAAAAAATGTTTCCCAAGTTTTCCATCTGTCAGTGCCGAGATTGCTGCTGCGTCAGAGAGCGAAACGCTTTTAGCGATGCGAATTTTTCACCTTCGACAGCTTGCGCCACCGATTACAAATGAGCTTTTTTCACTCTCTCTCTCTCTCTCTCTCTTCTTTCATGCCATCAGCTGCGCACCGAGCAAAACTTTATTTTTTACAATTTCTTTCGCACGCGTACGGGACGTAACCATTCCTTCTCTTCTTTTTTTTTTCGCGCCGTTCACTCCACACGGGAAATGGAGTTTTTTTTTCGTGCTTATCCTTTTTACGTGCCTTCTCCGCAGGACGCCCAGAGTTTTTGATTGACAGAATAATTAGTAACGGAGAAATACGTGGTTTGCATGCGGACGAGCAAAATACGCTTTTCGTTTATATATCTGTAAAGTGGATTCTAAAGGAAATCCAACAAACGAAAATAAAAAAAAATCAGATTATTTTCGCATTCGATGAAAAGCGTTTCAATGTGGCGCGGCAACGAGCAGAAAAAAAATGCAATTACAGGGCACTTCATCACTCTCTCTCTGTCTGTATGTCTCTCTCTCTCTCTTTCTCTCTCGAGTACATTAACTTTTCAATCACGTCGCACACGTGCGGACGACGACGAGAATGAACATACATATACGCGTTCGCAGCTCGCGCAATCAATTACCTGAAATTAGTTTGTTAACTCGTGGCAATCAGAGAACTGAATTCGCATTCGAATGCGCGCAAAACCCGAGAGTAATAAAGTCCGACACACACGCCACCCGACTGCGTTGTCTTGTATATATCTGGCCCGAAACGAAATGTGTGCTGCTCTGTATTTCGACTGCTCAATCTGCGACGCGGACGTGGCAGCTTGTCTTGTATACCTCCCCCACGAATCCCATTTGCATATGCGACCAGATTGTTCACTGTAGATGTCGATATGGTACACAAGCCGACCACTCCGGTGATTCATTAAATCTCGGAGCTTGTGCTCTTCTTCTTTCCCTCCTCTCTCTCTCTCTCTCTTTAATATTTGCCCGGACGTTTGGCGAATGAACTTCTGACGGAGCGATTTTTCCGGAGATGCGACGCGCGCGCTATTCAGGAATGGAGAATGGAAAATTAAAGTGGCGTGGAAGAGCGAGGGAGAGGCTTTTTGGCGTGAAAAGTGACTGATATTTTTTTTTTGAAGATGAATTTTTATTATACGGGCTCGATGGAGAATTCTTTATCTACTCCGAAAAATCTATTGAAATATTGTAATCTACCGTGGTGAAGTCTTGATTTATCTGGCTAATGCGCAATTTTTCACTATTTTACGAACTTTATACGTCGAAAGCGAATTTTCCAAAGTATAATGAATCAGAATCTTGAAGAGAATGAAGATTTTTGAAACTTTAATGTACGTTCACGATAAAAATGATTAAGAAAAAAATATTTGAAATTACAATTTCTTCAATATCAATTGTCCCCGAAAAGAATAAAGCTAAAGCATCAAGTGGTTGGTAAATAAAACAACGACTATAATATGTCGGCGCGGCGTGTAAAGCATAAGCCGCACAGAAGCGGCAAATTCGCGAGTAGTGTGAGAGAGAGAGAGAGAGAGAGAGAGAGAGAGAGAGAAGATAGAGGATGAGAGCGAAACTCAGAACAGCAGCAGCAGCAAGCAGCAGAAGGCGGAAGCAAGCAAGCGTCTCGGGTACTTTGCTCTAGTAGCGAGAGAATTTGAATGCATTAAAGTCACACGGCTGAGTTTCTATTAGCCTTCGCTCCTGAGCACCAAGTTAGATTAGTTCCTGATCGCGTCAGGTCCAAGCCGCGCGTATAAAGCAAGAGCTCGCTGCTGCTGCTGCTGCGGCTGTTTCCAGCAGACAGTCTCTTGGACAATCGTTGCGTCCAAAGGCAAAATGTTGTACTCACGGTTTAACATGTATAAAGCGCGAATCTCGCTCTACTGCAGTGCCAAGCAATTAATCTGCTGCTTTGGCTATATGCGAATTCTCTAGTAAATTGGCTTTATTCTCTGCTCTGATGCTCCTTACCTGTTGTATAGGTTGAATTTCGAACGATCAAACCGTGTCGATTCGATACAATACGCTACTTTGGTGAATTGATTTTTAAACAACCGTCGAGTATGTATGCGAAAAGAAGACCAATTTTAAAATTAGGCTTTCCAACAACGATTATGTACTTTCGAGTGTTTCGCTCGAAAACTTTTTAGTAGCTCTCTCTCTCTCTCTCTCTCTCTCTCTCTCTCTCTCTCTCTCTTTTGGCGAAACTTTAAAAACTTCTCGTGGGTAGCGCGAGGCGATGTTCCCGAAAAACCCTTTAAGACTCTATATGAAACTGCGAGAAGTCGCTGTTACGAGTAAAAAGCACATATAAGAGAAGAGAATATATTAAAATTTTTTTTTCAATATACAACGTCTCGACGAAAAAGGCAAATTAATTCACGTGGCGACTTGTAGAAAATATAATAATGCCAAGTAATTCTTTTGACAGTCGACGACGCGGTCGAGTGCGAGTTCTCCCTCAACTTTTATTTGTGCTCGCGCGCGCGAGCAGTCTATTAAAACTTCCCCGCAGCGAGACGCTGATCGTGACTCGAGTGGCCGTAAAAGCTCTTACAAAAAGCTAACCCTGCGGCTTTTCACCTTACGGATCACTCTACGCGGGAATGGCTATAATTCTTAACGTAAGAGTTCTTTGATGATCCTCTTCCGCCCAGCGAAATTATTGAACCGAGTGAAAATTCATCTGTCGAAGAATAGTGCAGGGGTTTACAGTTTAGTTTCCGTTGAAATATCGTTTACCAAGAGTTTAGCAAGTACTATTGAGAGTGACGAATTGCCACTCGCGAACAAGTATTTCAAACTTGCAGCCAATGTATCGCTACAACAGTCATTACAATGAATCCATCTTCGCAACAACTATAGTGGCTCTAGAACTTCAGTCAAAGCTTAACGTGAGTTCTTCGAACACGCAAAAGCTTGGATGTATAATTGCGGAATTGGAATTCCACGACTTTTTTTTTCTTAAATGGAAAGAGATTCGTTCAAAGAAGACGGACACCAAGAGGGAAGTAGAAGAAGCCACGAGGATAGAGGAATATCAAAAACCTGCCCGCAATAGCGATTTCCACGGATAAACGGCGCGGCATCCAATCTGACTAAAACGAGCTTTCTTAGCGGAGCCAAACAAGAGAAAAGTCTTGCGGGGGCTTCGAGATTTTCCTCGAGCAGTCGCGTGAGAAACTCCAAACGTAAATCCTTGCTTTGGGAGTGCAGGATAAAAAGAGCGTATAGATATTTTTCTTCGAGGTGGGTATTTTGGAAGATGCGGTACGTAATAAAATACTTTTAGTGAAAATTGAGGATAAGTATTTTTTGGAGTGTTATTGAAATGACAAGTTTCAAGTTTGTGTATTTACAATTAATTATTAAAACTGTTTGACTTGCCTAACGTATAACTTTACATTTTTTTCGTAAAATATCAAGTGTAATCGATAGTATTGAACAAAGCAAGGAACGGAGTATATAAAAAAAGTAACATTGAACTCAGACATTGTCGATCCAGCTAATTAAGAAGTATAAAGAAAAACGATGAAACTTTTATGCCGGCAATCAAATAAGAAATACCGCTATAAAAGTCATTGCAAAGTTGTCGAGATATGTACCCTCTACTTCAGCAATATTTATTCCATATAAACTCGCTTGATATAAGACCACCATAAGGAAGCAAATTTTTCACTGTGTATATCTCATAGTGTTTGGTCATTGTCGTTATTGAGCCCGTGGACAATGAAGACCGTTCCAGACGGTAAACCGAAAAGACGACGTTCTGACGGTCTATTCGAAGAAAAAAAAAAGAGAGAGAGAGAGAGAGAGGAATTATAAAGTTGGCGCTTCGCGTTCGCGAGGCAGAACGTAGAGTCACAATAAAAAACTACTTTATGAGACATTTTACTTGATGATTATGGCGAGCGTAATTATTTTTTCAAATCCTTTTACGAACTCACATTGTATTCAAAGTTTTCATAGAATATTTTGAAGTAAAGTTTTTATCCGAAAGAAAGCTTCATAAAGGGCAACTATTTGTAATTTAATTAGGAGGAGCGAACCCGTCTTAATTTTTACGTAATATAGTCACCGAGAAAGAGATGAAAACTTGTTTCAAGCGACTTCGACAGAGTTCACAAGACCGAATTAAGAAATTAATTCGTAATTGTGTTCCGAATCCACAAAACTCAATTGTCCTTATCTGATACAAGATATACAATCACCGAGATAAAAAATTTCATTACTTAATCTTACTCCATATGCAAGTGCCCTCGGCGTCGTCACTCGTACAGCGTTCTCAGGTGTTGTCGCGTCGAGTCTCGGAGCTTGGGAATTAATTGATGCCATTTTAATGAGATGCTGCGGCGTAAATGCAAGACATAACAGTGAATAGCAACAGCCGTGCGCACGAGAGAGAGAGAGAGAGAGAGAGAGAGAGAGAATTTCGCATCTAAGGGATAGTAAACTGATCATTTACGTGCGCGCGCCAGTTTATAACCCTAATTATGTGCCCGGGCACTAATGATTTACTTGCGCGAAATTTATGCCTCGGGGCGGCCGAGTAGCAGAGATTAATTCAACATGCTGCGTGCGTACAAGTTGCACTCCGTTGTCGTCAAACCGTTATACGATTATTACACGTCTTTTTTGAATGAGGCAATTACAACGAAAAAAAAATTGTACGAACGAGGAAAGAGAGAGAGAGAGAGAGAGAGAGAGAGAGAGAGAGAGAGAGAGAGAGAGAGAGAGAGAGAGAGAGAGACAGAGAGA
>JAWWMK010020945.1:0-17900 GCA_035047105.1 Galeopsomyia nigrocyanea | reverse complement strand
CTCTCTCTCTCTCTCTCTCTCTCTCTCTCTCTCTCTCTCTCTCTCTCTCTCTCTCTCTCTCTCTCTCTCTTTCGCACGGCAGCTGCTATCTTATCGACAATTAGTGAGCTAGTTTGTTATTGCCTGATGAACCTTCCCAATGAGAAAATTGTGAGATACTGCAATTTTTTAATTTTTTCTTTGAGCGTCAGTTTCCTTTTTAAATTTTAAATTTTATAATTATTTACAATCGTAATTTTTTTTTCAAAGAACTATCCATTTCCTGCCGTTTTCAGTGAATCCCGATTGAGCAACGATACTTCTAATTGTAAGTATGCCTTATCAGTGATTTATAAAGTGCTCGATGTGGTAAGATTTTGCAATAATTTTCAATTACAAAATGTTACAGCGATGAATATTAAGTAGAAACAGTCGAGTTTGGTCAGACGCAATCTGATCAAACAAAAGAAAAGTAAAAATCTAAACAAGTCATAGTCGCAAAGAAAATGATAAAAAGTAGATTTGGAAAAGTGAACGACTAATAACTTTTTATCCCCGAGGATACATGCCTGTCCAACAAACTTCATTCCGAGTTTCACGTATATGACGAAATCCTTAAAAAAACACACTTTTCTGGGGTTTAGAATGGCAACATTTTTTTTCAATGCGAAGGCTTCAGGATCTTTTTTGTGTTCTTTTTGAAGGTATATATTGTCGGAAAATGCTCGTGAACATTGGAAAAGTCATCGGGAACTATATTTTTTCAGCATTTTCCCGATATTGATAACAAACTAAAAATGTGATTATTTTGCAATTTTTTTGATAACTTGTCACCGGATAATTATTTTTGGATGAAACTTTTTTCTGCGTAAAGGTCTTCTTTTTTGCTATCATTTTTATTGGTCAAAAATGTTTCTAGCGGTCTTAGAAGCCGAGAAATCAATATTTTAAGAAATTCCATTTTTCGCCTATTTTCTGTGAGAAAAGCCCATTTGATTATAATGGGAAAATGCCGAAAAAGTAATTCCTGCAAACTTTTCCAATGTTCAAGAGCATTTTTCGACATTATATACACCTTCAATAAAAAGACGAAAAAGGTCCGGAAGACTTAACATAAAAAAAATTTTTGTCATTCTAGACCCCAGAAAAGTGTATTTTTTAAGGATTTCGTCATATATATAGAGTGGACACTACGGGCAATAATTTAAACACATTGCAAGACAAGCACGTCGATTTATCAGTAAGCCACGAGACAAGTGCACGATTGCTCTGTACCAAGATAATACGTTTCTCTGTCTTGGGCTGGGCGAGATGGATTCGAGTTCGTCGGAAGAAAGCCACACCACTGACGAAGGGGCGCTAGATGGAGATCCTCATCCTTTCGCGTTTGCGTGCAAGATTTGTACTCATTTGCCAAGCAAAACTTCACTGTGGTAAATGGAGAAGCCGAGCTTCTCGCCTTAACCTCGCGATGACAGTCTCATTTCCTGCTTTTGCATTTGGTTTTTTCTTTCTTCATTTTCCATTTCACTCTTTCTCTTCGCTCAAAAAAAAATCGACTATCTCTCTTGAGACTCGCAGGTGATAGGTATTAGCGTGATGAGAATTTAATGTTCGTTTGTGAAATTTCTGTTTTCTTACGCTTTCAATACAATAGCATTTCAAAAAAATCATCTGTAAATAATTTAATAATATCTACTACTTACATAACATAGGTACCTCCGATATTCATTGTGTTATGATTTATTGATTTTTGACTGACTATAACTTTATGAAAATAAAACTAAAGTATTAATCTATTCATAAATTAGTTCGGATAATCGGTAAAATTATTTCGTTTACACAACCCGATCCAAAGAGCCCAACCCTTCAGAGCCTGAAATTCTGTCGGAACGTCTACGCGTTTATCTCTCTTGGGCGTAGTTATACGGGTTCGCGCAAATTCGACGATTTGCGATTGCGCTACGCGCGCGCGAGGGAGAGTTGCATTGTTCGGGTGTCCGGTATTACTGCGGCTTTCAGCGACAATAATAATCTCGTGTAATTTAATACCAACGTACCGGCTCTACGCTCCATCACGGTTAACGCTTCGTGTACATGTGTTGTACTGCGTATATTTTGAAAAGAGCAAAAGCTTTGTACCACGCGCGCGCGCCGTTGCACCGAGGCCAAAAGCTCTATAAAATGTATATGTATATACGTGTATATGTGCGCACTCGAGGAAAGTAAAATAAAAAGCGTACTTCGATAAAGTTTTAAAAGAGGAATTACGCGTATTTTTTGATGTCAAAGAGTCGGCGCTTCGAATATCGCTCGCGCGCTCGCTGCGTTAAATACTGATATATTTTCAATGGGCGAATGCCAATGTTCGGCAGGTGGATTGAATTCGACGCTGCACATAACGTATGCACGTGCTTTGATACACTGTTGCGGAATTGCACTTTCAAATTTTATTTTTTATCTGACACTGCAGTATGTGCCTTCGAATGTGATAAATTGAACGATCAATTGGAAATTGTGCATCGCGTTATACGAATATTTTCGTTGCTATAATCTAATACGAAAACTTTTGGAATATTGAAGGCGTGATGATTTGTGGAAAAAAATGATGGATTCAAAGGTATTAAAAAATAAATGTCGAATCTGTTAGTGGTGAAGCTAGCGGGCCCTATAGTAAGTCATGGTATTTTCTGGCGGATGAATATCGATGTGAAATTTTGGGTCTTAGGATTTAATTATACCAAATTAAAAGCTGAGTGTATACAAATTTTTACTTTTGCAGTTGCCATAATTTTTTTTAATGCGTTTTAAATAATCTAATTTCTAATATACAAGTTCTGATTTTTGATGATTTTAATGATGCGCATTTACAATTTACTTCCATTCATACTGAACTATTTATCTTGTATAGAATTTAAGACACTTCAATAAAATCGTTGACCTTATTGATGGATACCTATAAATTGTATTTTGGGATTACAATAGTTAACTTATTCTACTATACAAAAATGGCACATAAAAAGACTTTTCAATGTGTTGCTAAACATTTACAACGCGTTAAATGAATAATTTTTTTAACGTCACCCAGATTCTTTCTATTTTTAAGTTCTATTATAAACAATAGAATTAGTCAATGACCGGAATTAAATACGTTTTGCAGTTGATTACCTTATCTTTTGTGATGATCCATTTACTTTCAGCTACATTGAACTTTCAAGCGTCAATGTGTCATCAATAATTAATAGTAATGCTACGATGAAAGAATACAAATTTGATTGATTCCACTTGCCAAGAGTGCGTGTAAATTGCAAAAATGAATTAGCATGTACACACGTGTGCAAGTTTAATCAAGATAAATTTTTAGCATTAGAGTAACACTCCACAATCGAAATCACTATAAAAAGGAGTCAAAAAGCCAGTAACAGCACATTCGAAATTAGGATTCACCTCGAGATCATCAATCGAAAATGGTTTCCCGCTACTTCTTCGCACTTTGCGCTTTCATTCTTATCGCTGCCGTGGTTGCTGCACCAGCTGAAGAAGTTGATGTCGATGACGTTGAACTCGAAGAAGACTCTGAAAGATTCTAGCAAGGATTAGCTGTTTGGGCTACTGGGGTGAGTTATTTTCATCGCTTTACTGATAAAAAATGTTTTCTTCTGAACACTATCAATGAAAAACTAAAATAAGTACGATACAAATGTGATAGAACTATATTTGATAGAACTATTATTTCATAATATAAACATTTACGGAACAAAAAGATTACTCCATGTAAATACTTCTCATATTCTGACAGTTTAGTTTTTCACGAAAAAATCCTGCTTCTATATTAAATATTTCACAAGTTAATTATTGAAAAATTAAATGTAATGAACTACGTATGAATAAGTGTGTTGTGTATACACTGATTCGATATATTATTGAATTATATGTTACAGGAAGGAGTTGCCTATTTGAATAAACATTTTATCAAGGTCAAGGCTAAGTGTTTCCCAGATGTTTTCCAAAATTGTGACATCAACCCAATCTTGCACCCTAAGAAATACTACAAATGCGCGGTAAGCACTCTTACACAATTTGTTCCTATTATTTTTAACCAATTCACTTAGATAGATTTTTTATAATGACTTTTTGTTTTCAGAAAAACTATTTCGAATCTGACGCTGATCGTTGCTTGAAGAAAGAAAAAAATTAAGTAGTGTATTAACTGCACGGATTTATTTTCTTT
Source organism: Galeopsomyia nigrocyanea (assembly GCA_035047105.1). Taxonomy (NCBI): domain Eukaryota; kingdom Metazoa; phylum Arthropoda; class Insecta; order Hymenoptera; family Eulophidae; genus Galeopsomyia; species Galeopsomyia nigrocyanea. Next base: position 13,690 of record JAWWMK010020945.1, on the reverse strand, counting down.
TTGACGATTTTTTTATTTATAAAAATAATATGTAATTTATCTTTGAATTAAAATAAAAAATTTTCTATTGCATTCATAAAAGACATTATTTTTCATTTTATAATCGCAACTCACATAATTGACTATTTAAATAAACCAACATACTGTTCATAAATGGTTAATGTTAAAAAAAATGTTGAGATATACATCAGCTATTTTTAATCGATGAAAGTTTTTAAAACTGCTTAGACAAACATGATCAGAATTGTTATTAATTTCATTATTAATTAGTTCATAATTCACAAATCGCAATTTTTGAAACCATATTTCGTGTCAGTCAACTAATTTATAGTCGACAAAGTGATTATGTTTTAAGTAAAATTCACTTATCCGAGCTTCTCAGAAACTAAACTCTACCAAACAACACAACAGCATCACTTCAAAGAACTCAAAAGTTGTTAAAAAGTCTTGAAAAGTCTCGAGAAGCCGTTCTATTACGTCAATTTCCCATTCGATTACCCTATCTATCAGCGTCTGCCGCGGAATTCCTTGAATTATGCAGCTAATAGAGAAGCTTAGGTCAAAGTTTGCGTCGGCAAGGCTCGTTTGGCATCTTCGCGAGTGCGGAGCCCCGGAGCCTTTCGCAAAATCGAGTTATACATTTTTACAGAAGTAATTTTCCGAAACTTCTCGTCTCTGCCCCCAAGGCTTCTTCCTTCTCAGCTGAAGACACCTGCGGCTTTGCCTTTGTACATGCGCCCACCTATCCGCATGTTGCCATACTGCCTACCTCGTTATTCCCTCGACGTTTTCCTTGTCTCGATCCTCATATTTATGTAGCTCCCTCATAAGTGACAAGGTGGCTATATCAATTTTGTTTTCATAAAAAGTTTTTGCACACGTTTGACAACAATTTTTTTCATAAATTTGCTTAATTTTCTCTTTATGGATCGAAATATTCATTGATTTGAAAAATTAAATTAAGCCATAATATTTGGAAAGCCGTATTCAACTACAAATTACAAAACGTATTTGCAGTAATTAATCCCTTTTCAAGTATTCTGAAAACTAAATTGACATTGACTCTAATCTCTTTTTTTTCTAGCACACAATCATTCTCACGTGCTTACTTTCCTTCATCCTTTCATTAAACTCTTGATCTTTGCCATTGCTTTTTGTCTTATTCACTCTAGCTGCCATTACGCGTCGAGGCATTTTACTCAGCAAACCGCGAGGAACATCAAAGAGATGGATTAATGCGGTTTTAAAGAGATCCTCTTTGCGCAAGTCACTTAGAAAGTATTTCGGTGTGCGAATAAATACGCTGTACGTAGAATTGTGAAATGCATTGTTTATCCTTAAATAGAACCACTTTCGACGAAATTCAACGATTGGTCAACGTGTACGTCGACAAAAAAAAGTTTGCACGCTCTTACGCAACTCGTCCTTTCAGCAAATTTCATTAATTACGTTTCGTCCGACGAATGAGAAAATTAGGCTTCCTTAATTAAGAAGCATTGCAGTACACGAAAGATCAAAGTCATTCCCTATAATTCAATGTCATAAAAGGTAATATAAAATATTATTGTTTACAAACGAGAGAATATATTTCCATTTTCTTTGTCATTTCTGCATCCGTAGATTTATAATTCGTGTTTCCTTCCACATTTCAATTAGACGTTTGATTGCGTCGGTCAAAAAATATTGTGCAGATGTGAAAGTTAAGACGCACTAATTTAAACGTTTGATGACATTCGTTTTATAGAAATAATATGTCAAGAGTAAATATTTTTCTTTTTCTCGTAATTAATTTACGCTTTCCAATTATGCAGCTGCTCATCCGAGGAAAGCTGAGACGTACTTCAGAAATGAATTATCCGCCTTGCTCAATCCGTTTTTCTCTCTTTTCGTAAAGTAGGTTTGAGAATACCGTTTGCTTGACAATCTTGAGTTGAAATGAAGTGCAGTCAAATAGGATGACGTGAAGCGTCTTCAAGTCAAAATGAAAGCTTACGTGATTTGAATAAAAGTTTAATATTAGAAATAATTGTTGTTTCCTTAAAATTGTTAAAAGAAACTGCGTTTTATATTTTTAGAAAATGTGTAAAAACAATTCTATCGTATATTCTGAAAATTATCGTACATTCTGACAAACATTAAATAAATCTTCATTTTCAATGCGCTACAGAATATATGAAACTTCAAAATTTTCTTAATTACAACTTTCCATTGTTGAGCATGCTCATTTGTGTAAATCTACAATGCTGCACAATGGTGCACGTATTGCAACCTTCTCTCTTCACTTCGCCTGGCACTGAACATCTGCAGTTAGTCAACTCTGTAATATGATTAAATTAGTTATATTTCTATATTAATTGATGGAAAAAATGGTTACAACAATATTACTGAGCCGAAAAGCATCAAGTTATTTTCTCAACGATAGTGAATAATTTTTAAGTTCTCGTAACTTTAGCTTGTGAATTGTAAATTTTAACATATGCAATAATTTTGGGAAGAAAATTCGGTCCTATTTGAATAAAAATTCAGAGAAATACATATAGCGGATGCAATTTTAATATGCAGACATTTTTTAGCAATGGCATAATTCAAAATAGTAGATTTTCGGAAATACTAACTTTGCTCATTGGCAATGGGGCTATGCTGCGAGGCAGCTTTCACAGAGTATACATCATCTATAAAAAAAATTTCCCAGCCGTTAGATAAATCGAAGAAACTGTAAACTAGCAACAATACTTTTATTTTGAAGAAAGCATACATTTTAGATTTTATTCGTAACATAAGTAAAAAAAAATATAAATGGAATTTTTATAACTTTTTGGAAATTTACATGCCTGCTCCAATAAATTCGATTGTATATACTACTAAATTGATATTGCCGTATTGGCATGAAATTCCAAAATTCCCGAAGTTATGCGATATTTCAAACGGCATATTCTGTATGTAAAAATGGAATGTATAATACATACCAGCAATATTCAAGATTTATAATTAAATTACTTCACTTTCCAATAAAATGCAGCAATGGCATTTTTCAAATACCGACGTAACCTTCAAATTTAAAAATTTTCCGATTCCGTATCTTCTTACAAATTACAGTAGCACCCCTAGAAAAATCTCGTGCTCAGATCGTATCAATAATTTATGAAGCTTAATGATTTCAAAGCAAACGCCCATGAAAATTGAAAAAAAAAAACTCGCGAGCTTGTTGTTTCCTCAAACATCGAGCCCCTTAATATTATTCGTCAAAAGCTGACTGTAATATACAGCAACGAAAAAAAATGTATATATATCGAGCCCACTGTCTCGCATAGATCGGCGCGCGCGAGTAAACTTGAAGATAAGCGCGGGAGCAAGAACTTGACGAGGGAAAGGGACACCCTCTTTCGTCGTCAACGATGGCTACGAGATTTTAAGGTCTTTTGTTTGACTAGCCTATACGCGTTGCCCGCGGCTGAGAGAGCTTGCACTTGATAATTCTGACGATATAAACGTCGAAGGGTTGAGCAAACCTTCGAGAATAGATTTTCCTAGTAAATTAGCGCAGGCTATTCAATAAAATTTTTTTTTACTTTTCATTTACTCGTTTGAAAAAAAAAGATTGTAAAACTATAAATTCTCGTGATTCTCGCTTGTATCTTGTGTGATTCATAGGTATAATACTGGTAAAAGATAAGAAAAATGATGAGCATGTTTTAAACATACCTTTAGTATTTAAAATAAACGCACAAAAGATGATATAATATTTAATTTTACTTCCGAATTATTCGCTTAGGTGAGTTCACATTTTCCAAACTTTTCCTATTCCGAAAAAATACTATTCCGAAATTAACTATTCAGATAATCTATTTTCCGATATTTTCCCTTTCCGAAATTTTAAGATGCCTCATTTTCTGAAAAATAATATCTAATGCAAGTATGTAAATATGGATGACAATATCTATTAGAGATATTGTATGCTATTTGTTATCGCACTATGATGGTGCGATACGTAATTCTAAAAAAAAAAAATTCCGATATCGAGTACTCTATCGTTAATTACAACTTCCTCTGTAGGTATTTATTTATTACAAATGCGATAGTAAAAACTTTCAAACTCGCGATAAAACTGCAGTTCTGCGAATGAAATTTCGAAAAATATAGTTATCAGCAACTAACGGTTATTCCCCGCGATCATAATTCAGCCTTCAACCAGGCGAAATTGCGAAAGGTCGACTTTTCGAGCGTCAATCGACTTTTAACTTTTCGCCATTAACGGCAGTGAGTGAGTGAGAGAGAGAGAGAGAGAGAGAGAGAGAGAGAGAGAGTGAGAGAGAGAGAGGCGAACAGGGCGAAAGCGTAACGAGCCGCTGAATAAAACGCCAAAGAATGCAAAGCAAGTCGCCGTGGCGCGCATAGTCGCTTGGGTAAACGCGCGGAAAGGTCGCCCTCGTATATAGCAGAAAGAGAGCGGCGATAATCAACCATTGTGTCGCTTAAAGAGTCGAGCCGGGAGGGTTGGTTGTGCTCCCGCATTCTTATTGGAAGGATATTCCTCTTTTTTTCTTTCTTCTCTTTTCCCGGCAGAAAAGGTTGGCTTGATCGAAAATTGGTTGTGTGCTGATTTCTCGACGCAATCAAATTTCAAGTTTGATCTTTGACACTTGAGATTATTGCGTTTATTGTGTGCCTAAATTAAAACATTTTTGCGTGTATATTATTTTATCTGCAATATAATTATGAAACCGCGATCGATTCAGTTGTTAATTTAAATTCAGAGAGTTTATTGATTCTATTTTTCAATTACAGTTCATTCATTTCCGTTTGTTTGAACAGTTTTGGTATAATGAAAAAAAGCAGCGGATGAGAAAAAAAGTTAACATTTATATCGTTCAATCTTCCTTTATTGAAAGCAAATAAAAATGTTGAACCGTGTTTCTATCGGTTTCAGTTAATTGAAGTACACTGTAAAGCTTTATTTTTTTGTTATAAAGTTGGCCTGTGTTAATATTATGATCAAAGTAAACTTGTTTGTCCAATCATCCACTTATTTCCGATATTCAGTAATTCTTTTTTATTTGCAAAAAAACTTCTGCAGTTGTAAATCCAAAAAAGAATGAAAAAAAATCCACATCATTATAATACGCAAGGTAGTTGTTAATTCCTCGAATCGTTCTATACATTTCAAGCAGTCGAGAAAAATTTTCATCTGGCAAGGGAGGGCAATAGAAGACATTCCGCAGTGTCTCGTAAATCGAGAACAAGCATATGCTAAGCAAAGAAGAGAAGAAGAAAAAAGTCTCGCGAGATAGAAGAAAAAAGTGGGAGGAGGGTAGAGAGGTGGCGCGCATTAACGTCTCAATTCTCTTTTCCCTCTCTCGCGCAGCAGCAGCAGCAGCAGCCGTACGATTCGGCATTTAGCCCCTCTAGAACACACACACACGCATATGCCATATTGGCAGGCGAGCCTCTTTCGCCGCCTGCGTTTTACGGCCCCGTATTCAGCAATTTTCCATATTGAGCTGTCTCGCCGTTTCTCTCCCTCCCTTTTTCTTTCTCTCTGTCTCTATCTCGCGTTCTCTCTCTCACTCTCCAGGGATGTGACACTCGCAGAAGGAGCCGCTGCCGCGCGCCCGAGATATGCATCGCGGATATGCGTTTGAGCGAGAATGGTGTATTGCGATATTCGCCGATTGAATGGGAAACGCCAGAGAGACCTCGATGATTTATCGACGCTGGTGATTTATACAAACAATGTATATGCTTCTCGTATGTGTATGTGTGTGTGAGGAGGAACGACGAATTTTTTTATGGCTATCCAGTCTTTTTTTTTGTGTTTCGCGGGAGGGGACGCTTTCAAGGGGTTGGAGCTTACAGAAAAATTGAGAGTGCACTGTTTTTTTGTGGAAATATACAAGCCTTTCAAATGTTATTTTATTATAGTTGGTTTCAAAATTGTTGTGATTTTGTAAATTTCCATTTCAGTCAACTATATGAGTTTTATCTAAAGATTCGTTTTTCCAACAATATACTTATACTTGAACTATTGATCACTGAAAATGTAAAATGCATATAAAACCACTGCAAAAACTCCAACCGAAAAGTACAAAGTCCATTCGCATGTAGACGGTCTTCTCTGGATATCAGCGCAAAGAATAAAATAATTTGAGCTCTGCATAATGATGACGAGTGTGGCTTGATATCACGCGATTCAAGCGCGCGACTCGCACCCTCCCATTCTTTCGGCATCAACTTACTTTTTTTTTCGTAATATTTGGAATTTGAATTTAACCGCCAATTATACGTGGGGAGAGGGGGGCCACGGCGCCCCGGCTAAAATATTCATCGCCTCGGTTACGAAAAAACTTCGGCCTGCAAATTTATAACCTCCCCGCGGGGAACGAAAGGGCCACATTGTCTGGCGCTTCTTCTACTTTTTAAAACTCTCTCTCTCTCTCTCTCTCTCTCTCTCTCTCTCTCTCTCTCACTCTCTCCTTTTTCCCTAGTCATTCCACAGCAAGTTTGGGAAAGACGCCGATGAAGTTTGCAAGAGAGAGAAAGAGGGTAAGGTGCGTGCGAATAAGGCAAGTTTAGCCGGGGCAGTTTCATTACGCTAACAATGAGAGGATTCTCCTCAGCGAATTTCTTTCTCTCGCCGCCGACGCCGCGCGCGCGTTTGTCGTGAGCTAAGTGCGTGCTTATGAGATTTTTTTTATGAAGATTTATGATCTTTCGTTTCGTTTGTTTTTTCCTTTTCTTTTTTTTTCTTTCTTTCGACGAACTTCGTCGTCGCACTCGCAACGCCTCTTTCCGCGCGAGACTCGGAAAGTATGATTCTTTTATTATGATGCAAGGCATTTGCAAATTAGTTCGTTCTCGCGGCCGTCTATTTAAAACAAGTTCAAACTATATATTTCCATTTCATTGTAAAGATGGCTCAAAGAAAAAAAAATTTTTGTTTGTACATTCATCAACTGAAAATTTTATGGAATACACATATTATAACTCATTCAAAACTTTTCCTGAAAGCTTCATGTTGTTTAACGATAAATGAAATATGTAGTCTAAGCTAGCAGATAAATTGTTGGCATTCCGACCGATCGACAATACACATCAGCTCTTTTAATCCTCGCCGCCGTCGCCGCTGCAACTTTTGCCATCGTACCATGTAACATGGAAGATCGTTAGCGAGAGCGCCTGGTATATAGTCGGCATAGGCGCGCTTCGACACACGTTCGAGCTTGGCGGGCTGCTCAACAATAGGCGCATTGTGAGCATGCCATAAGCAGGCAAGTACTCGCGATCCCCCCCCCCCCCCCCCTCCTAGACAGCTACCCGGCTGGCTTTTGTCCGAATGTCAGATGGCCCGACGCCCTCGCAGATTCTTTTCGCTATATAACGTGCAGGTGCAAACGGCGTTTATCGCTTGACTTTTCTTCCGTGCTGCGATGTTTATTCTGCTGATGTTTGGCATGCCTCGATAAATTCTTTGTGTGAGATTGTGACTACTCGATGGTTTGGCGTTTGCTTATTAGTTTTTTGTAGTATTTTGTACTTAAATTAATGCGTGTTGTAGGATAACACAGTTTTTTTGCTAGATATAAATTTTTGCTAGAAGCATTTACGATCATTAATATATTTTCCTACAATTTTCCGTCAGTAAATTTTGCTTTGAAGAAAATTATAAAATTTTTCTGCTTAATGGATAATAAATATTTACTCCACTTCGTGAATGCGGTTCATGTTTTTTCCATAATGATATGTTTCGATCTTATTCTATAATTCACGACTGAAACAAGTTGACCATAAAAAAAATGTGCACCTTCTTAAAAAATATTAAAGTTCCTTGAATGATTTTGTTGTAAACGATGTTGAATAATAGTTCGTCAAACAACTATTTACTGAGAAAAAATGAAAAATAAAAACTCACAACAATTGGCTGCCTCTCGAATTCCGTTTCTTTACACAAACCATATCAAGGTATGTCCATATCAAGATGATGAATATCATTTCAGGTAAAGTTTTTACTAAACTAACAATGCTGTAATAGCTATTTTATAAGATAAAGACATTTTATTTTAGAACATTCTACTTGAACGTGGAAAATTAAATAATGAAAACATATATTGGATGTATAAGATTGGAATTATTCAGAATTTCCTTTGAATGAGGCCAAATTTATTTTGCAAAATAGCAGCGAATGTCAAAATTTTTTCAGAATCTTGTGAAGTTTCAAATATAACAATAGATTTTTTCATTTCTTTTCAATTTCTACATCAAAGAATCTACTTTGACAACATTTTATTCATATCTCAGTTAAAACATTTAAACAAAATAGATTTTTTCAATACTTTGAAACTATTTTCATATATATTTCGAATATAGTATTTCAACTGTATTATGATAATTTTGCTAATTTGATTTCAAATCAGTAAGTTGAGAATCAAGTGTTATTAGCGAAAATATTACTTGCTTTTATAGAGACAATAAATTCCTACTTTACAATGCATATTTTCCATATTACAATAATTTCTTGATACTTTAGTACAGAAATATATCTAAATTCATTAAACAACATTAAGAGACGGTGGCTCTTGTCTATGGAAAGACGCCGTAGATAAAAAGATAACTACGCTATATTGCCTCGATACTGGTTTTCGTCATTACCGATGGTTTTGTCCAAATAGATGTCAAGTTAAAGAAGCATAATGATGTCAACTGAATGAAAGAAATTTTTACCAATAAAAAGTTTGAATTGCATTTACTTTTTTTTAACGCACTTATCAATCAATCTTAAAAATAATCATATTTTAAGTGATATGTTGAATGAAAATTGTTAGAAAACATGATGATTTAGCAGATAAACTATTATTTTAAAGAAATCTAAAAATAACTTATCGATCAGTAATGTTTCAAACAAAGCACACACTTTTCAACCACTGGTCATTTCCAATTTGAGCAGCTTGTAAAAATATATATGGCTCCAACTAACGGCTCAATGGCATCGCTAAATAAGGCCAAAGGCTATAAATTGATTAGATGTACCAGTGTCTCTTACCTTTTACATTCCGTTAGTGAATCAATAGCGGCAAAATCGCGCGCGCGCGTATCAAGGCTTCTGACGAGTGACGAAACGCCGATGAATCAGTTAATTCGACCACGATAAGCCAACGGCTATCAGAAAAAAAAATCAGCTAAATCTTTATTTTCAAGAATACTAAAAAGGAATGTTGCTTTATTGCTGGACTTAATCATTTTATCAATTACGTGGCCGACAGCTGTTTACCTGAAGATCGTTTGAAGTAGGGATTGATTAATTTTTTTTCTATAGTCCACCTATATAAGACATTTATTTGATCATTTTACGTATCAGTTCGATTTTGCTCGTGCTTCGATTTAGTGCATAATTGACGCCGGTATTCATCATGAAAGGTAAGTCCATTAGCTTTTATAGTAAAATTAATTTTTCGGAAATTCTTTTCATTTACTAGTATCTTATACAAATCGAGAGACAGTTTCTAACTCCATTTCAGCGTCTTTTTCAATTCTATGTTTATATAAAATGATACAATCAAATTTAGGACGCTGAATTTAAAAAAAAAGGAATTTTTATTTAATATTTATATTTTCTTTTTGATTAAGTATATCTTTTCGTAATCTTAAACTTATAATAATTATATCGTTATTAAAATTATTGAAAAAACTTCCTATTCTGTCACAACACTGTTTATTGATTAGAAAAGTAATTTGTCATTCTTATTTTTAGTATTCGCAACTCTCAGCATCGTCTGCATCGCCGCGATCGCTTATGCAGCGAGCTCCGCCTTAGATATCCCAGAAGACGTACCCAATGTCGACTGCCCAATTGTTAATGGTGACAATGCAACTCTGCGTCCAAATCCCAATAACTGCAACTCGTACTATACCTGCGAAACTGGTCTTCCCATTCTGATGAAATGTCCACCTGGTTTACACTTCAACGCCAGGGAAGAAGCCTGCGATTGGCCAGCTCAGGCTTGTTGCGACAAAAAATATTTGGAAACTAAATACTGTAAAGAACATTCACAATAAATTAAGGCTGTCTAGATTATGTTTCTCTTAATTTATTCGAGCTTATTTAATAAATTCATTATATTTTCCTCTAATCTCGATGTTTTACTATGATTTCCCTTTAGTCGTTGAAGCATTCTTTAAAGATTATTGAACAATTCATTTATTTTTCCATTGGGAGTTATTTTCTTTATTCTTGTGACAATCTTAAAATAATAATAGTATGTTTTGTTCTTTGAATGAAAAAAAGTAAGATTATTAAGGAGCGATCTCTTCAACTCAAGTTTTGTAGCTTTTTGCAAATGCTAATTCAAGAATTCGACAGCAGTTTATTGTTGTCTAGCTTTTTTTAAATTTATCGCAAATATATTGTTGTTGTTATTGTTACTTCAAGACTGTTTAATACGTATTGTGTTAATTAAAAAATATTGATTGTTTGAAGTAGATTTTTAAACAATGATAAGGGGATTCACCATATTTTGAGTAGTAGAGTACTCGAAGATAATGTCAGATAAAGCTTAATGTGACACAGAAGCAGATGTTACACAGATATGTAGAAAGTTGATTATTTTTATAATCTTAATATTCCAACTAGTAGAGAAAATCACCAGATATTTTTACTATGAATGATAAGACAATGACATCAGACAATGACAAGAGTTATAGAATAGATTAGTTATCATAGTTTGATATGAAAATGTAGTTACTAGTTCACGGTTCAAGTACAAGTTCACTCTATCGTACTTTTCCAAAGATCACAATCTTGATCGCACGGATCATATTTTTCGTATATTTTCCAATCGTTTTTTAAACGATCTAACTTTTAACGGTTAATCCAATCACTCGAACGTTCTATTTCACAACACCAAAAGCAGCGAAAAGATTCCATCTCGACAAGCCGCAATCGCAGAAGGACATCAGCTTTTTGTGAGCACATGCGTATCTGCAGGTACTTGTTGTAAGCGTACACACGTTAACGCGTGAACGCTCGTTGTGATTCACATGTATAGACTGTTCACTTGCTGTGCTTGACACGATGTACTCGCGAGTATTCAAATTGCGTGATCATTCAAAGATTAAATATTCAAGCAATTCGTTGAGAAACAAATAGTAATTATGGTAGAACCGCAATCTTTTTCTAAATCATTCACGTGAAACTCAGGATCTAAAAAAACATGACACCATTCGTAAAATCAATGCATCTTGAGCAAATACCAAAAAAAAATACAAAAAAATTAGTCAACCGAAAAAGCTACTCTCGCATGGCAAGCAATCATTCGCGAGTGGAACGAGCAACGGCAGCGGCGGCGGCGGCAGCTGACTGGCATCACGCACGCGCACTTCCGCATGCAATGCATCATTCATGCTGGGCTGCAAGTGCGCACAGTGTATATATAGCGGGTAAATGCGCTCGTGAGCACTTGCGCAAAGGAAAATTTTGATTAGCGTTGTTTCGGGAATTGCAGTGAAAACAAAATAGTACGATGCAAATTGAGCTTTCGAAAGCGAAGTATTTTTTATTGGTATCTTTAGAAATTCTTTACCCAATCGATTGTTGCATTTAATATTATACTATATATGGGAAAGATTTTTCTTCCGTGAACAAATTCCTTCTACGCACAGCATTGCGACAACAACCGTAGCTCACAAAACGTAACAATGCTTTTTTTTTACTTTCATCGAAACCATTAATTTGTTTACGATTCAGAATAAACATTTAGCATTGGAGGGAGAGGTGTATCGCGTAATTTACCGATTCGAACCGTTAAGCCAATACGCGGGGGGGGGGGGGGGTGTAAGCGGTGTACATGCGCGCGCGCGTACTCATGGGATTTACGCTAGCGGCAATAATAATTCATGGCCGTGTGTGCGTAAACTCGGATCGCGCGGCGGCGGCGTCGGCGGCGCGAGATTGACTTATGTATAAAGGGAGCGCGTAATGCGCGCGCGAATCGCTTTTACGCCGAGGCACTTTGTGCTCGCGCGCGCGCGCGCGCGCGTGTGTGTGTGTGTGTGTCGCGGTACGCTACTACTGCAAATATAAACCTCTATGTGTGTTAGCGCGGCTGCTGCTGGTGCTGCAAACGAACTTCTTTACACTCTTATTCGTTTGTCGGTACTATACTATGTGGCTTTGTTCGCGTACACCTTTTATTGCGAGAATTACAATGCTCGCGGTTAACTTTTTAACTGATATGCTCTCGTGTTATTGTGGACCTAGATGGGTGGGAGAGCTTATCAGAAATTTTATTCACTCGCGGTAGTTTCGTAATACGACATTACTGCTCCATGTTTGAACGTAAACGAGATTATTTGATTTTTTGATATGTGCTGTGCGCTAGACTTGACGATAATGTTTTTGTATCAGGCATAAATAATGATATTTCCGATGTAAAATATTATGGGATTTCAAAATGACGAAGGTATATTTTAGTTTTAATGAATGCAAATAATTTTTATTAGTAAGCGAAAGAACATTTTTTTTGTTTGAAAGAGATTGATTTCGTCAAATCCATTGGAATGACGTACTTGAGTTTTCTAGGAATTCAAGGTGCAGAGAGTAAGAAGACCCGAAAGTAAAAAAAGGATCGAGATTTCATCAGTGGGCCGACACTTAGACTTCCCATTTCCTTCGGGCTTTCCAATACGGTCAAAGTTGTTCTTTTTGTGGTATACGCGAATCCGACTGTATACTCTCGTGTGGCTTTCTAAATCAAGTTTTTTTTTTTTTCAAAAAAAAAAAAAAAAAAAAAGTAGAAGGATATTCAGCGACAAATATTTTAACAGGTACACCTTTGTTTATTTGGTATATTTGTTTTATTTGTTTCATTATTTTCGAATTTCAACATTTCGAAATGGATATCAATGGTTACTGTGGATATACAAGAATATTTCAGTCTAAAATTAAATTGAAATAAAAAGCATTCAACTTTTAAATTGATCTGAACGATTACTTTATTAGCATTGCATCCAATACCATCGTAACTTATGTCAAAGAAAGTGTTTGCTCGACGAAATTGATGGGAATACAGAGCAAAGTGAAAAATGTTTTTGCGGCAGTACGAATCGTTTTCCAATTTAACACATAATGGATTCCATCAACGCCGCCCCTTTTTCACTTGCAATTTCGCATTTCCTAGGAAAGCGGTGACTAGCTACTATACGATTTTAGCGCTTAGTTAGAAAGAGAGAGGAAGAACGCTCATGCAGCTTATAGCGACTGACTTGTACTGATAAGAAGTTTCGATTATTTGTAATTTTATTTACTTTTATTAGGTTTACTGCTCAAAATTTTTCCGATACTTGCACGTCATATCATTAGTATATTTAAAAAAATCACATTTTTATTCTATGGAATATTTTGGTTTATTTTTTCCTCCATTAATTCAAGCGATAACAACATCACTGCTAAAATAAAATTGAAAGCGATAAAATAAAATAAAATAATAAACCGACGCAATTCGGAAATCTCACGAAAACCACATTTTTTATTTAGCGAGTTCAATTCAGTTGCACACACTTATCACACAGGCAGCTTCCTACAACTTGCACCTCCATAAACTCCCGGCAAACAAACTAAACCGCGCAATTCGAGCCTTTACGTCACCGAGAACCTCGCAATTCTCTAACCTCCTCGGTAAACATCTACACGAGCGATATATAT
>JAWWMK010020934.1:0-17901 GCA_035047105.1 Galeopsomyia nigrocyanea | reverse complement strand
CAGAGCAAAGTTTTGCAGGTGCATGTCGAAAAATGTACGAAAAAAAATTCAAAGCTCTCTAAAAACAAGGGAATAATTTTTAACAGGTCGTTGGATAGTCAAAAATGGTTGGTGTACTATACTTGACAATATTCCAGAGATCCAGATTTTTTGGGATTGTCTTTCATGATCATCTTCTAGAACACCTGGTGATTTTTGGAGATAACGTAGAACACCTGGTGAATTTTCTTGAGGATGGTGTACGTCGGCTTGGGAGTCACCCTGGCATCTGGACATCGTCTTCTGGAGTACTTGGTGATTTTCGGGGATATCGTGAGATACCTTGTGCCCTTCCTCGTGGGTGGTGTCTCGTCGACCTGGGAGTCACCCTAGCACCTGGACATCGTCTTCTGGAACACTTGGTGAGTTTCGGGGATATCGTGGGATTCCTGGTATCCTTTCTTGTGGGTGGTATCCCGTCGACCTGAGTGTCACCCTGGCACCTGGACATCGTCTTCTGGAACTACTGGTGATTTTGTGAGATATCGTGGAACACCAGGTGACTTTTCCAGTGGATGATGCCCCGTCGACCTGGGAGTCATCTTGGCCCCTGGAAAAATGTTGTTACACGCAATATTTTTTTTTGCTCTGTGTTTATGTCCGGGCTTGGAACCGGCAACTCGCGAGGGCGAGGTGGCCACATTAAAAAAATAAAACTGTCATTGTTTTTGCCTTCGTATAAATAAGGCTACGTGAGATTACTTCATCAACGTTCGCTCATGGCTACAAGGCAGCATGAACCTGGAAATATATTAACGATGCATTACGTAAAAACGACGAAATTATAAAAAATTCGTCAAGAACATGTATCTGACCTTGAAATCGGCAACTTGCGGCGGCGAGAAGGCCACATGAAAAATAATAAAATGATTTATTTTTTAGTTATGACATCCCTAGTATAAATTAGGCAATGCGAAGTTTAACTTGGCAATAATTGTTCTTTGACTTTTATTTGATATCAGCATGAATTAATAGGTGTTGTAACTGCATAAAAAGAAATCATTCATTTAGTAAATAGAATAAGAAAAAATCCGGCCTGTTTAAAGAAGTATTCTTTTTCCTGTACACTATGACATCTGCATACAAGTGCATTGCCGTATGCCAATGAGATAATTTTTTTGACGATCGTCGATGGATACAACATTGGAGGTTCGTATTCTGCTAACATCGAGTTAGCTATTTTGCATCGAATTAAATGTCGATACAAAGGGAACAAGGTATATTCAATAACAATCAGTATTAGCTGCTTGGAGTTGGTAATATATTGACGCTTCATTATTTAAAATCGACAAAATTGTAATAAATATTTTATACTTTCACGATTTCATACCTCAACATACCGGATTTACATCCGAGCTAGGAACCGGCAAGTTGCAGCGGTGAGATGGCTACATTAAAAATAACAAACCTACTTGTTTTTTTGCAGTGACATTATATCCTCCGCATATATTAGCCAATGCGAGGGTCACCTTGCCACTACGTGATATTTTTTTTGGTATTTATATGACTTAAATGTGAATATGTGATTGTGGTAACTGTAAGTGATAAAAAAATTATGCAATTCATAAAAATGGTAATTAAAAGTACTAGTGTATTTAACGAATCATATGACTTACCAGAAACGACGAACTATTCATGCGAACAGACTGCCAAGATCTGTAAAATCTACCAACGATTCAAGTAGAAACGATGTATTAGAAAAAATCATCGATCAATTGTTGTTCATCCTTGTACTATCAATCATTTATAATACTTCTTTATAAACGATATTTTTTGTGTCGATTTTGTTATTTTTCTTTTTATTAGTCATTTTAATCATAGCGTTGTTAAGCAATGCTAAATTTAAATTGTTTTTCATTCTCGCCCTCGACAGCGCCACATATAGTTGTCCATGGCTGAAAACCGGTGTAGGGAAGTATACTCCGACATGATCGTAAGACTGTCCCTGTGATTTATTAATGGTCATTGCAAAACCCAATCTGATCGGAAACTGTCTTCGTTTCAACTCGAATGGAAAATCCTCTTTTGATGCCGACAAGCATATCCTTGGGAGGAAAACTGACTTCTCAGTATGAGTACCACTTGCAATCTTGACTTGAATCGAGTATTTTCTCGGGTTGGTGGCATTCCAAAAATAAGAAAAAACGTTTTCTATTCCACTGTTTCAAACTTTAAGTATAAGAAATGAGACTCCAGCCACAGCAGTTCTTAGTGCGCGGATTTCTCAAAAATTGTGATTTCGTTTTGTTCAGTCTGCCGGAAAATTTTTCCTACTGACTCGATTATTCGTCTTATCATTGAAGGAAATGATACTCATTCATATGACGAATAGAGAGACATGCGCGCGGATTTGCATATTGGCTGCTAACGCAATGTAGTTACAAAGCTTTTGCGCATAATATCTATTGAATTTAGTATAATATGAAATGCTGCCTTATAAACTATTATTGGTTATAAATTAAAACATCATAGTTCAATAGTTGTCAGGTTATCCCCCAAGTAAACGCCTGTTGGCAACGGCGTGATGACTGAGAAAGCCTAATTATTTTCATATGCTTTATAAATAAATTTATCTGTTATTTTATTTCAAATGTTGTGCGTGAAAAGCCTAAACGATTTCCCACTTTGAAATTTTCTTTCTATCAATTTGAATAACTATATGAAGCGAGATAAATGTGTGTGGTGGCCGCCAGCACCGAAACCAGCATCGGGCCGGCCGATTGAAATCGAGCCCTGTTGCTGCCGTTGCTGGTCTCAGGTCATACAATTTAGAGGCCGATGAGACATAAGGTCTGTTCACTGCCTAACACTAATTGAAAGCCATATATGGAGGACTCGGGTTCAGTTCTTGATGAGGGAACTTCTAAATATAAAAATTGTTATTGATTTTTCACTGTAGTTCCTTTCATTTACGTATTGTCATTGAGTCATTGAGAATTCTTTAAATGTCATATTTTGAAAAATTCAATGAGATCGTTATCAGCCAATATGGAATTTCGCACCCATCTTGCTCTATTCGTGATATGAATGAGTATCATTTCCTTCAATGATAAGCCGAATAATCGAGTCAGTAGGAAAAATTTTCCGACAAACTGAACAAAACAAAATCGCAATTTTTCAGAAATTCGCGTACTAAGAACTGCTATGGCCGGAGTCTAATTTCTTATACTCAAAGTTTGAAACAGTGGACTAGAAAGTGTTTTTTCTTATCTTTCGAATGTCACTAACCCGGTTCCCCTAAGATCAAGTAGTAAAAAGCTGTGAGCGGTCAATCGTAAGCAAACAAAAGCATATTTAGAAAAATAGGGTATTTTGAAAGCTTAAATAAGACAGTTATTGACAAATATACGAGACCGGATCCATTTGACTTTGATGTGGCACAAATAAGAAAGCCCTCCACCAATTTTTAGCCATATCGAATCAGACAGAAAAATTTCTCACAGATCCAAAGTTTACAAAAAAACGCGAATTTTGTTACAATTGTAAAATTCGAAGTAGCATAACTCAGTCAATTTTTGAGCTATACGAGCGTGGGAGGTCTCATTTTTTTTTCATGAGACCCCTACGATTGAAAAATATAAAAAATTGAAGATTCTATAGGCCTTCAAAGATTAGAAAAACTCGACTAAATGATACTGTGCGTTACTGGCCTTTGGCGTCATGCTTTTTATATAGATCAATTTTATGTTAGACTGCTAGAAAGTACATGAAAAGACGAAGAGAATGAGACCCCGTAGGCCATTGTAGCTTCGAAACAGTCGATTTCATGCCACTTCGAAAATCATCATTTTTTGCTTCTTTTTTGCTCAATTTTTGAGCTTTCAGACACAGAGCCTAGAAGGCTCAAATAACGTTCGAAAAATCTGAAAAAATTCATGAGATCTATATTTAACATACGGAACCCAAAAATAAATTGGCAGCAGAAATATATATATATATATACATATATTTGATGAAAGCTCGATCATCGTTCTCGTCTTCTTCTCCTTCATCTTCTTCTGAGCGAGCAGCTTCAGGCGCGCCGCCGCCCGCCGTGGAAACATCAGGGCCACCCGCCATGAATGGGTCGGCCTCGTCGGCGGCGGTAGGTAGCGGAAGGCGTATGAGCTTTTTGAGCGGGCATTCGAAAGTCGAGGAATCCGTTTTGAGCGAGGCGACTCGAGGAAGGCCATCTAGACCGTAGCATAGCTCCAGAACGCGAGCTAACGGCCACTTCGTTGCAGGCAAAGAGGTATCGGTGATGCGCACTAGGTCGCCCAGCTTGAGAGAGGAGTTGACGGAAAGCCACTTTGGCCTCAGCTGGTACTCATGGATCACCGCTTTATGCCAGCGCCACCATAAATGATTGCGCATGAGAGTGACAAGCCGATAGCGGGGAAAACCTGCAACAAGCGAAGTGAGATCGTTGGGGTCGGGCAGAGCCGTGAGGGCAGCGCCGATGAGGAAGTGTCCTGAGTGAGCGCACTGAGATCTTTCGAGTTGCTGCTAAGAGGGCTGATAGGCCGTGAGTTGAGGCATGCCTAGATTTGGACCGTGAGTGTCGAGAACTCCTCGAAGGTCAACTTGGCGTCGCCAAGGACACGGCGCAAGTGGTGCTTGAAGGACTTGACACCAGCTTCCCACAAGCCGCCGAAGTGAGGCGTACGAGGAGGAATAAACTTTCAGGTTATTGTTTGTTTGTTTGTTTGTTTATTAACGGACAAAGCCCTTTACATAATATATTTTATGAATATTAACTAATATATAAAATTATTGAATAATATGAATTATAATAAAATACAGAGTATTGGTAAATCAAATAATCGTAACAGTAATGAAGTAATAGTAAGTACAACAAGGGTAAGCCACAATCTGATTACAAGTTTAATTAAGCAATGTTTAGGTGTGATCAAAGCGCTCGTTTAAAGGGGCCAATCGGCATATCACTGATATTTTCAGGAACGGAGTTCCACGTACGCTTTAATCTAGGTAACAGTGTATAAAAGAGAAAGTTAGCATTAAGTAAGTCTTCAAGAATATTTCTTACGGAGTTTACGGAGATCGTACGAAATATCGCGACATACAAAGAAGGACCTCAACGAATCGCACCAAATCAAACCCTTCAAAATTTTGTAAGTAATAAGAGCGTCATGATAGTCATGAGATAGTTTTATAGGAGAAAGCTTGAACAAGAAGTAAGGCGTTACATAATCGTGATTTGACCAACCCATCGGCTTTTGAAATTTATGCAGAAGGTGACGAGGAATTTTATGTTGCACAACCTCAAGTCTATCAATATGACCTGTCGAGTAGGGAGACCAAACTGAACAAGCATAAAGCAGTTGAGGCAAAACTAATGTATTGTACAAATAATGAATAGTATCGATGTTATAGAATTTAGTGGTAGTGCGTTTAATAAATCCCACCAGTTTAGAGGACTTCGATACTATGCGATCTATATCGTCATTGAAAGAAAAAGTTGAGTTGAATGTCACACCTAAGTCAGTTAATACTATTGCACGTAACAGCGTAGTATAACTATTGTTAGTATTATCAAGTAATTTGTAACTGTAAATTAATGGCTGTGCACGCCTGCTAATTGACATTACACTAGTTTTTTTTTTTATACTAACAGAAAGGCCATTATCGCAGCCCATTTCACAATATGAGTAACATCCTTTTGGAGTTTAGTCGCATTCAGCGGTGAGTTAATGGCATAGAAGAGCTTTATATCATCAGCAAATAATAGACATTTTACGTTTTGTAGACATCCAGTTGTGTCATTAATAAAAACCAAAAATAAAATAGGGCCAAGATGTGATCCCTGCAGGACCCCTGACAATACGTCATAAGGGTCCGACAGGGAGTCCCCTACTCTAACCGACTGTCTACGGCCACTCAAATAAGAAGCTAACCATGTCAATAATCCACCGTGCACTCCCAAATTACGTAGCTTATCAATTAGGTGACCGAAATGTACAGTGTCAAACGCTTTTTTAAAATCAATATAAATACAATTTACTTGACCACCATTTTTCAAACTACTATTTACAAAATCGAAAAATAACAGATTTGTAACTGTTGATCTTCCACCCCTAAACCTATGCTACTCCTCTATCAATCTTTTGGATAAAAATTCTGAAAGCTTTAGTGAGATTGCACAGTCAAATAACTTTGAAAGTGTCCCAAGTGATGTAATTGGCCTGTAATTCACCACATCTTGCTTGCTACCACTCTTGAAGATGGGCGTGACGTATGAAATTTTCCATATGGTAGGAAATATACCTGACATTAAAGACTGATTGAAGAGGAGCAAGAGGGGGTCAATGATGGAAGACCAGCACTCTTTTATAAATAGAGCTGAGAGGCCATCAGGGCCTGCGTAGGCACTATTATCTCGGTAACGATAAAGATCTTCGATATCTTTTCTACAAAACCTTATCATGTCTATTTGCTTATCACATTCCTCTAGACTAGTTAAATTTAATGTACGATAAACAGATCTAAAGTGGCTAGCAAAAAGTTGTGCAGAATCAATATTATCTGATTTCTTATTTTTAAGAAACATGGATTCAGGTACACTATTTGATTTTAAAAGCCTATTTCTGTAGGACCAAAAATGTTATAAATTTTTCTTGATATTATTCAACTGATTGAATTTTATGATCAATTTTTGATTTCCTGATACATTGTGCTCTCAAACGTTTGAATGTAATATGTATAGTCATGAAGGTTATTTGAGATTTTCCATTTAAGTGTGCACATTTCTTGTCACGAATTAATTTTTTGAGTTCGGAGGTATACCATGCGGGATAAGTACTGGGTACAGAGGGTCGTTTGGTAGGAACATTTAGGTTGATAGTACTATAGAGAATGTTATAAAAACATTCAACGTTTGAGTCAAACTTTTGGTCATTAAACAAGGTATTCCAGCGTATATTCCGCAGGGTATTTAAAATATTAGAGTAACTACCACGATTAAAGTCGCGAATAGCAGGTGTGACGTAGCGGGGTGAAGGTAAAGCTTGATCCGGAGTGAAGTTATAGTCAAACCACGCTTGCTCATGGTGTACATCGACTGATAGTATCCAATCATCAACCTTATTGATAGTGGCCGCTTCATACGATGTAAAGAATAAGTCCAGCGTGTAGCCCTTGTTCACATGTGGAGGGTACAGTTGCTTGCAGTCTAACGCTGTGAATAAGTCGCAGAGCAACGCTGCAGCTTGGTTGGTTTCAGGAGTTCCATAGTCAGTGTGACTGTAACGTAGAGGGTCGCAGAGTCAGGAAGTCTTTGGTACGTTGAAGTCGCCACAGAGGGAAATTGCATGGTCAAGATAAGCAGTACTGACAGTGTCGACCACGGCTGCCAGAGATTTGTATACTGAGATTGAAGATCCATGAGGGATGTAGGCTGCACCAAGAATGTGACTTATTGAACCCAATTTAAACCTTAAAAATAGACATTCGACTTTAGTGGAGAGTTCAATAAGCTCAGCGTGAATGGATTTATGGATAGTGATGAGAACACCACCACCTCTAAGTAGAGATCCTGTAGAAGCTCTATCGCATCTGAAAATACAATAGTCTGGTAGACCAAGTTCAGTAGAAACGGCTGAGAGATGAGCCAAGTTTCCGTGAATATAATTACTTTAGGAAGAGTAGTAAGCTGATAGAGAGATGAACTCAGAAGGCTAATTTTATTAATCAGTGATCTTAAATTTTGGTAGTAGAAAGAGAGTGGAATCTTACTGTTACAACTGTTGAATTGCTATTAAGAGAGTGGTGTTATCTTCTTCAATACATCTTGTTTTCTTACTAGTCGTGGCACTCCGTTGAAGTGTTTGATTGTAAGATGACCTTGCTCTGGGTTAGATAAGTTTAAGGCTGCTGCTTTGCTACGAAGGTTCTCCAATTTAGCCATTTAGGCTGGTGTTCTGTCAGAAGCAACGGAGATGGAAGAAGTCAACAAATTTCTGTTCCTAATGATACGTAGTACATCAGCCTGGGAATGTAGATGAACGAGGACTGGCCTAGTACCTTCACTACTTGCTGCTCCAAGGCATTTTACTCGTATGTTAGTGAGATCAACTCCATTAATACTAGAGAGTATACTGACCACTGTATTAGAATCTGTCATACCTCCATTTACTTCTTTATTTTCCATCATGTTGAATATAACTAGATTACTAGATCCGCGAAGAATGTCTTGAACTTCTGCAGCAACTGCATTTGCATCAGTATTAATATAGTTAGTGTTAGCTTGAATGCTACTTTGGTTGAGAGTCCTGTGAATGACCAGCGGCACCAAGATTTTCATCTTCAATTAGAACAGCATTGGAGGATGTGCAGCTTCCAAAATCTCCAGCCTATTCTTGATATTCCTAATGTCATCTGTGTTTTCGGTGAGTTTATTATTATAAGCTATCAAAGATAAAGTGAGTTGACCAAGCTGTTGATTTGTCTTGCCGGATTCAGATACTATCAAGTTATACAACTTGTTGTAATCACTTGAATCTCCCAACACATCACTTGAATTAGGAGGAGCAACTTGAGAATGTTGGGAACTTAGTGAAGCCACACTGTTGGAAAGCTGATGTGATTGATTTGGCCCATTGCGTTCAACATGGAAATGAATGGGAGGATTTAGATTATCAGCATTTGACGATGAATCCAAGCTAGTCCAAGAGCGAGTGCTGGAGAGATCAAGTCAATTTGCTGTTGGATGCTATCATCAACAAAAGTAGAAGCTGAACTGAGATTTTGATCAATGGGCTCTTGACCCACGACAAACAAATCTGAAACTGGGGTACCATTAGATGGAGATTTATTATGATTGGGCGTATCATTTTCACTTTCAGGTTGAGCTAAAGTGTCGTTATTTGTTTGGGTAGTAGCCAAGCCGCCAGCAGAGGCTAATGGACCATTGGGAGTAATAAGCGAGACTTGACTTGGAGCAGTAGGAGTCACAGAGGGCAAGTTATGACCGATGTCTGGCTGAGAGATTAATTTGCTGTTGTTCTTGGCTGTTGACGTGTCCTTAGCTTCCTTGGCTTGTTTGGTGTCTTTGGGTTTAGTACCTGTCTAGGTAGAAGATAAAGAATCTTTAGTAAAACCTGAAGATTTACAACATTTAAGGACGCCCCCAGCAGTGTCAGTTAACTTTTCTATGCAAGAATGATAACCGCGGGTCAGGCAGGCCGAGCACTGCACGCCACTGGCTACATTCCTCTTGCAATAAGGGTAGATCTTTTTCTCCTGAAATGGACCAGCCATTATTGGTGAACGATAGAACAAGATCAATAATCTGCTCTGAGTTGAACGCAATCACTTTACAATCACCTTTCAGGTCACAAATAAAAACTGGATAATCCCACTTTGAGGTTATCTTGTAATAAGTAGCGAATTTTAAAGTATGAGATTCAAGTAAACTCTAGACTGTTTGCTCAACTTCAGATTAAACAAAAAAAAAACAGCAAGAAGAATTTAACTGCTGGGAATAATTCACAAGCTAGAGAATTATTTCAAGATAAGAAAGCCAGCCTACACGTGGCTACGTGTAATCCGGTATAATCCAACACTATGACGCAATCGCAACTAAATTTTTTCCATTAATATTTTTAAATAAATTGTCTCTATGTTGTAATGTGTTTATTTATGAATTTTTCTAACCCAAATTATCAATAATAACAATTAATTTGAGCAGCAAATTTCAGAACGACTGAATGCTGCGACACCTGGTGGCCTTTTTGAGGTTATTCCGTAGTTTACGCACTGCTGCGACGTCTCTGCTGAAAGAAGTAGACTATAGAAACAGTCGGCGAATCTCAGACACGGCGCCTTGAAACGTTGTGCCGTTATCCGAATAGACCGTGTGGCACAGCTCTCGTCGCCCGGTGAAGCGTCTGAAAGCGGCGAGAAAAGTTTACGTGGAGTAATCCGATATTGATTGCTCGTGTAACCAAGGAAACGAAGATGCAGACGTAGCCCTTGTAGGATCGTTGGCCTGGACCTTTGGACGTGCGCACCTGGAAGGGGCCTGCATAATCCAGGCAACCCGTGGCAAAGGGTCGTGCAGGAACTCCTCGAGGTTCCGGCAATGGGGCCATGCGCTGCTTCTCGACTCGTCCTTGGAAGCGTATGTACCGAGTGCAAAGTCGAACCTCACAGTGCACCTCGTTGCGAGCCTGAGGTATCCAAAACCGGCGGCGAATGTGGCTCAGCACCAGCTGCGGACCGCCGTGGAGCATGCGCTTCTGAGCATCGTGGATGATGAGAGCAGCAAGCCCGCTATTCCGGTGAATGATGGCAGGATGTTTCTACTCATAGGACAAAAAAATGTTCTGCAGTCGACCACCAACTCGAAGAACTCCATGTTTATCGAGGAAAGGCATGCAGAGACGCATAGTATATTTTTTTGAAGTGGCTGCCCCTTGCGCAAGTAGCTGAGCTCCTTCGCGAAGTGCTTGTTCTGGACTGATCTGACGATAAAAATCGTGGCTGTAGTGATCTCGTCGGCGGACAGCTCGCGCCCAGAACGAGGCGCATCCTTGGGTAAGCGTTGGAGCGCCGGCCACCTAAAGACGAAGACAAAAGCATGGGTGAGCCTACTCAAAGTAGAGAGGTGAGAGACGTCTAAAGATCTCTCGTTGAAACGAGCGCCATGCAGCATCACTGCTCCAGGGGAGCGTTAGTCAAGGATAGATGAAATCTCAGAGACTAGAGGCGCCTAGTCGCTCCAATCCTTGCAGAGCCAAGACGGACCCTGTCACCATAGTGCAAGAGCTCGCAGCAGTTGCGGAGAGAGACCTCGTGAAGCACAATCAGCTAGGTTGTCCTCCGAGCGCACGTGGCTGCAGTCCACGTTTGGAAGAGTGGTGTGGATCTCGCTCACTCGATTGGCCACGATTGCAGTCCAGCGCGAGGGATGGTTACGCAGCCACGCGAGCACCACCGTAGAGTCTGACCAGCAGATCGTTCTTGCTTGCGCCTGAGAGAGCCGAGGAGAGAGAAAGACGCGATGAGGCAAGTGAGCAGCAGAACGCCGCACAGCTCGAGCCGCGGCAGGCTGACAGTCTTGATTGGCGCCACCTTAGTTTTTGCGACGATCAGCGAAGTCGTCCAGCCTTCAGGCCCATCGGTGACAAGAAAAAGAGCTGCAGTGTAAGCTCTCTCAGAAGCATCGCAGAAGCCATGCAGGAACCATTTTGACTGCGCCGAGGAGCCGAAAAACCTTGGAACTATGATTGACTCGATTTCTGGGAGCTGCTCGCAGAAGTTGTTGCACTCCGCTTTCATCGCCTCGTCCAGCGGCTGATCCCAGTCACTACCCGTGATCCACAGCTGCTGGATGAGCATTTTTGCGCTGATAATTACTGGCCCCAGCCATCCTAAGGAGTCAAACGGGTTCGCCACGACGGAGACAAGGCTCGCGCTTCGTCGCGAGCGCTTCTTCTACCACTGGATCCACCTCATAGCAGAATAGGTCGAGAGCAGGTTTCCAGTACAAACCCAGCATTGGAACTACGTCGTAGTCAGAAAGCTGAAAATCCTATGTAGAAACTTTGGAGAGATCCCTGAGGATGGCAGCATCGTTGGCCGACCACTTGTCGAGCTCCATCCCAGCTGCGCGCAGAATACCAATGAGCTGCTCTCTCGCTTCCAGAACTTCCTCGAGCGAACCAGCGTATTAATCAACCTGTAAATGCGTCGTCGACGTACATATACTCTCTCGGCACAGTAGCGTCACGGGGGAAGTTTTCCTCTTCGTCCGACGACAGCTGCTGCAGCGCTCGAATGGCTTGGTACGGTACACACGCTGTTCCATATGTGACGGTGGTCAGCTGCAGATTCGGAATGGCTTGGTTGAGTGCGTCGCGCCACAGGATGCGCAGCCAGCCATGATCGTCCGGGTGGATCACAAACTGCCGGAACATTTTTACAATGTCGGTGGCGAACGCATAGCGAAAGAAGCACCACCGCGTGAGGATAACAGTAATATCTGTCTGGAGCTTGGGACCAGCGTGCAGGCAATCGTTGAGAGAGAGGCCGATATCTGCAGCCTGGGGGGCGTTGAAAACCACTCGGATTTTGCGCGAGCCATCCTTCTTAAACACGGTATGATGTGGGATATAATAGTAATCTCGACGTGGAATATCGTCGTCTGAAACTGGCTCCATATGCTCCAAATCCTGATACTCGCGCATAAATGCTACATACGCCTGGCGCTCTTCCGGTGTCCGTTGAAAACGTCGCTCAGCGCTGAAGAGCCGTGATTTTGCGATCTGCAATGAACCTGGGAAAGATGGTTGCTAAGAGAACGGCAGTCTCACCACGTATCTGCCCGTTGAATCTTGAGTAAAGGTGCGAGAGAAGTGATCCTCGCACTCCTTCTGTGCGGCAGAGAGGGTTGGCGAGCTTGGTACCTTCTCGATCTCCCAAAATCTGCACAGATCCTCGCGCATGTCTCAACAGCTCGTCATAAAAATATGACAGCGAACTACGTGCCCTGCAGGCGACGCGGCGTCTGCCGCAGGGCCAGTGAACACCCAGCGCAGGACAGTGTTTTGCGCAATTGACTCGGCCCTTGCACCTGTTTGTAGAACGTCACGGATGAGCAGGTGACAGGCATCCGCTCCCAGCAGGCAGTCGACTCCTCTGGGAACGAAAAACTTCGGGTCAACCAGCTGCAGCCCCGGTATATGATGAGCCGGCAGCAGAGAAGTGAGGTTTTGGGAAGACCAGGGCAGTGAAATAAAGACGGAAAGTGTCACTGCGCGTTGACATCAGAACTGCATCCACCTCGCCAACCGCCTTGGCTGCTGCGGAGCCACCACTCACCAGCGTGCAGGAGCGCATGTTTTTCAGGCCCAGCGCTTGCACCACTCGTTAAGCCACAAACGTTGCCTCCGACGCTGGATCCAACAGAGCACGCACCAGGAACGTCTGACCCATCGAGCTCTTCAGAACCACCTGCACTGTGGCCAAGAGTTACCTGACTAGCTGGAGCTCTTGAATGGCACGAGAAGACTTAAGTTACCACTGCTGCTGTCGGAGCCTCAGTTGACTAGCTTGTAGTGTCGGTTGACTTTGCCAGCTTGTCAGGGTAAAGGAAAGAGTGATGTGGCTGATCACACTGATTCACTCTGCATCTCTGAATTGATGGTCAGGAACCAGCATCATGACTTGGCCTCAAACAGTTGTAGCAGAAATTGAATTGCTTGACAACGCTCCTCCTTTCATCCTGATTGTAATTCTGGAAAGTGGTGCAATAGCTGATGAAATTCACAGCGAACAAGGCAACTTGGCTTTAGCCGGAGGCTCCAGTTGTTCGTGCCACTTGAGTTGTGTGTGCTCGATTGGACTTGACCTGGATCTTCTTAGTATCACGATTCTTTACCACAGCACTTAGACCAATCCAATTATCACCATTCGTAGACTCCATGAACTCAGCCATTCTCAGTGTCCGGCACCTGTGTTCGAGAAAACTTTTGAGAATCTGGTACGAGGGAAAGTCTTCTTTGCCTTCAATTGATATCTTCCAGTGGTCTCTAGTCTGCGAGTCCAGTCTTATTTCCACAAGTTGTACAAACCAGTCATCCCACTGGTCGACTGGTCTCCCTAGAGCTGCCGTGGAGCGTATTACCTCATCCACCGTGTCCAATATCCGTGAGATTAAAGCGACTGATCTCTCCTTCATCAGGGACAGGGTCAGTAGTCTGCTCATCTGGTCAGCCAAATTCACTCTTGGGTTGACGTATCTCTGCAGCAAGATCCTCCAAGCCACCTCAAAATTGGCAGCGATAGTGGGCAGATTTTTGAGTCGCTTGGCTGGAGCATCCTCCAAGTATGTCAGCAACAGGATCAGCTTCTGAGTGTTGGAGTAGGTAGGCACATCCTTGACCAATGCCACGAACAGCTTCTTAAATGACTCCCACTCTCTATGTTCGCCAGTGAACTTGGGAATCTGCAAAGGGGGCAGCGTAGCTGGTGGAGCCAAGGCCTGTATGTTTGTGCTGGAGCCTGTTGAGCAAGAGCTAGCATTAGTTGAGGGAGCTTTGGCAGTTATGCGAGTTGACAAGTCAATCATCGCATCTAAATATGCAATCGCAAAGGAACAGAAGCAGTAATCGGTGAAGTATTCATGGAACTCTCTCAGCTCCTCATTTTCTGCATACGCAATGCCATGCTGCTTGGATATATCTCGCCAGTAATCTTCCAACAAGACCAGCCTATGAGAGAGATATTCAAACGTGTGAGGTTGAGCCTTTTTTTCTGTGTTGGTGATGAAGTTGATGACATGCTTTCCTCTCTCGATCTGGCTTGTCAGTGCTTGGGATGGATCAGCCATGGTGACAGTTCAAGGTTAGACGGCAAGATGGTTAGTCGACGAATAAGCTGTACTCGCAGAGCAAAAAAGAAAATCAGAGGAGTAACTGAGAGTGATACTTAGCCGAAATCCTCAAGATGGAAGAAAGCTGCTGGAAAACCATGTTGAAAAACTGGAAATAGTCACGAAGATGAAGCCGCAGGCCACCAAAACACGCGCCAGCAAGCAGACTGAAGTTGGCGCAGAGCCGACCGCCCACTTCGAGAGGTTGATTGAGGTGTGCACAAAGCTCGCTGCGCACTTGACGTGGAGATAAAAAGAGACTGAGCGCCAAGCGGAGAGAGAGAGAGAGAGAGAGAGAGAGAGAGAGAGAGAGAGAGAGAGAAGCTTGACGTGATCGTCAAGCCGTGATCGTGAAGATCGTGTCACGAACCCGTGGTGGTTCAACCCTTGTTTGTCGAACGAAGCTTAGCCTTGAAAGTGGCGTGATGACGCACGAAGCAATTTGATTGGCCGAAAGAACGACGCGACTTGCCGCGACGTTTTTCGACAAATTTGCAAACTTTTGCGCACACCGATAAAACTCAAAATGGCGTTTCTTAAACGTACACGGGATCGACTCCTCGGCGTGTACTTTTAAGCTTGGTCGAGGTTTTACCAGAAGGTCACTGTGCACTGTAGATTTCACTTGCGAACTTTCTGATTTCCGAATTTTAATCCGGTTGTGTAGGACCAATGTATTCGCCGTTTGCTTTTTCGATTGTAGTTTATAATCTTGATAAAGCTTCGGCGATTTTCGCGGAAAATGACACGTGCTGATTAATTAAATTTTAGAGTTGCGCGAGTGAGCGGTTCTAGAAATAACTTAATTCACCATTTGAACAATTTAGTCTTTATTCTCGTCGTGAATTATATATAGATGAAAATTTAGAATTGTAATTATAACTCTGGAAATTCGCTGAAAATAGGAACGTGGCGAAGTCGCGCACACGCACCGCAGAGTCGAGCGAGAAAGTAGGAGGAGAGGCCAGCGCGCAAGAGTTTTATACTCGGCGCTGGCTCTGCCGAAAATTGTCAAAGCGGGAGAGTGGCCGGTTGCTGATCTTTTAAAGAAGGGGAACGGCTCGGCCATCTCAAGAAAGAGAAAGACGAGGTACTCGCTGGTAGATGACGCCAGCGGGCCCAACAAGAAGTAATACAGAAAAATTAAAAAATAAAATTTAAATTGACAATCAACACATGCACTCGTCAATTTTGAGAGAGAATAGATTAGCAGTTGAATTATAAATTGAACAAAGAATTATCGATAATTCATTAATATGAAGAAAATTCAAAATTTGTGAAGTAGTGCTTTGCTACCACGTGGATAAATTCCACGAAACAAATAAAAACGTTAATGTCAACTGATCAACTCTTTGCCTTATGGATAAATTCTAATACATGAATTTGATAATTTGATCAAAATGAAGATTGATGGCAACTGAAATGACCATCAATTTACCGAGCGAGCGTCAGCGAGCGAGGTAGTTTTTGGCTAGTACGATAATAAATTTAAAAAATGGACAGATAGAAAAAAGACGACCAAACCAGTTGAGAATGTATTTGGTAAACCCAAAAGAAATTTTAGAATAAGAAATTTTCGATCAAATAAAAACACTTAGTAACTAATTTTATTACCGGTGCGCTTTCTCTGGAAAGACCGTAAATATTCATCTTAGTTAATTGAAGCATGTAATAACAAAAAACTACACACTTGTTTCGAATAATACTACATATAGGGATAACTTTATTTGTATACCTAAAAAACGACAGTTGCTTAAAAATGAAATAATTTTTGCTAGATAATAGCAAATTCATCGTGCGACAACTCTTTTTGAAGCTACTTTCATAAACTTCAAAATGAGACCACACCGATTCTTAAAACGAAGTTACAACATTTTGAATATAACCATAACTTATATACCTTACACCTGAAAAAAAGAATTGTTTTTTGGAATGAGATAATTTGTGTGATGTGGTACTTTGACCACTCACAACGCTTGCAAAGCGATTGAAAATAGAGTGATCAAAGCGCGAGGACACGCAGACAGGCGCATACATAAGCGCTAGGCCAGCGGTAGCCAGAAGAGTCGGTCTGTGACTCTCTCTCCGTTCCGCGAGCTCGCTCTCCTATCCGGACCAGCGAACGCGCAACACCTCGAGAGGAGCCGGCACCTATCAGCCGCGGACGAGCACTTATCGCGAGGCGTGATAACTGCGTGACCGCTTGAGATCAGCGAGCGAGAAGCCGAGCAACGGCGAACTTTCCCACGAACTGGTGGTCAGCCGTAAGTAGTGAGTAAGGTATTTGTAAAGCGCGTGCGAGCACTTAGCTATTTATTCGATGCGCGAGCTTACGGCATACATAGCCGAACATTTTCATTTTGTATGAGTAGAGGCTCAATCTATTTGATTTATTTAATTCAATTAATAAATGTGGCGGGACCTAGAAAATCCCATCAAGCCGCTTAACATTGATCATCCGAGTTTAACTCCACCTTTATCCAAAACTGTATGTTATAATCATTAAGCCGCTGCACATAATCTAATTGCATGACTCGCGTCGTTTCTCTCCGTGAACGCGATCAGATAGGATATATCAATGCGAGCATCATTTGCGCAGTACGAAAGTCACTTACTCCGAGCGATCACAATCCCACGACCAAAGGACACGCAGGCGAGCTGAGCAGATCGGAGGTGACAGCTGACGCAGAGACACCCGGAGCAGATTGTAAAGCTCTACCGTCGGAGGAGGCCCCGCGCGAACCGCTTTCCGCACTTCGCGTGTGCCCGCAAACTTACTCTTCTAGGTTGCGTCACCTACGACGAGGAGGGAGAGGTAGCAGCATTACATTTGTTATACATATTACAAAATTCATCGTGCAACAACTCATTTTAAAGCTGCTTTTATAAGCTTTGAAATCAGTTTCCAAGCATGAAAAAATTTAGTCTTGAACCAAAGTTACAGCATTTTTTGCATGAAAATGACTTACATACCTTATACCGGAAAAAAGATGGGTTGTTTCGAAGTGAGATAATTCAGACTACCTATAACCAAATTCATCGTGCGACAACGCATTTTAAAGCTGCTTTAATAAGCTATAGAATGTTCCCCACTTTCTCTACCACTTCCTTTACCTCTCCCTCCCAACTTCCTCCACTACTGAGATGTGTATTTTCGATCCAACAGTCACGTGATCTCACGGATCCAAAGCTGTACAGAGACTGTAGACTTCAAGAAATAAACGGATCAATCAAATTGCGCTAATTTAAAAATGTCATTTTCATAGGAAACCATAGGCATTATCTAGGTCCAGAACCATGACCATGACCATGTGATGATATTGTTAAGTCTCAACCCGGCGGTCGAGGACTATGCTGTTTAATTTGTTTTGTCACTTTACGCGATATGGTATTATTTAATAAACGGACGGAGTGCGGAGGGCGGAGAGTAAGGCCAAAGTTGCGTCAAGCCGCACGAAATCTCAGGCTGCGGCTGTTCGCGTTTCGTCGCG
>JAWWMK010020923.1:0-17906 GCA_035047105.1 Galeopsomyia nigrocyanea | reverse complement strand
CCCCCCCCCCCCCCCCCCCCAACCGCAGGCGAAAAGAGGAGGAGGAGTTTTAATCGGTAGGCTCCTCGGCTATTCCATGCTGAGGGGAATCCGGCACAACGTCTTTCGAAGATTTCCCCTTCGGCCCCGACAAAAAAAACACACATACATTAACAGATGCGCACACGCATACACACGCACGTATACACACGCACATTTACTCACGCACGCGCACACGCACACGCACACACGCATACACGCCCACGCGCACATGCACACATATTCACACACACACATACATACTCTCTTTTCAATAGAAAAAAATTTTGAAAATAAAAGTTTACAAAGGGTCACTGCCAATCGTTGTTATTGTAAAAAAATTAGATAAGAAACTGTACAGAAACAAAGAATGAGGATGGTATTGAATGAAATAAAATAGAACATCTCTCTGAAAACAGCGCAAAAAATATACAGTAGGATTATTATATATGCTGCAAAATAATGAGACAACAGTTTATATAATAATAGCACAAAAAACAATTGAGAATAAAAAACCATGAAATAATTGAATAGCGTTGCAAAAAAGTATGATTACATACAAATCAACTGTACAAATAATTCCATGAAATTACAACTGTACACGAAAAAAAAGTACCAATGAAATTTAAGAAACACACAAACAACAAAAAATATAGTATACAAAATGCCATGGAAATTCAAAGGCAACATGAAAAAAAAACCATACAAAATACCAATATAATTTAAGAAATAAAGCAGCAAAAAATTACATGACTCCGGAAAATTTGTCTCGCCAGCACTTTCTCGTCGTGGGAGTCGGGCAACACATTCAATGTGGCTAACGCTGGGAGTACCTTGCCAATCTTCGGCGCAAATATATACACAACAGATAAATTAGCACCAACAAATCAATGGAAAATCATAGATACTCAACTATAACAGAAAATCCCTTCCCACTCCCTCCCCCACTCACACCCCACTAACTCCCCACTCCCTCCCCTACTTCCTTCCGACTCCCTCCCCACTCACTCCCCCGCTCACTGCCCCACTTACACCCGACTAACTCTCCACTGTCTCCCCCACTCCCTCCCCACTCGCTCCTCACTCTCTTCCCACTCCCTCCCCCACTCACTCTCCCACTCCCTCCCCACTCCCTCCCACACTCTCTCCCCACTCACTCCTCAACTCCCTCCGAGCTCACTCCCCCACCCACTCCCACTGCCTCACCACTCACTCCCTCCCCCAATCCCTCCCCACTCACTCCCCACTTCCTCCCCCCACTCACTCCCCACACACTCCCACATTCCCTTCTCACTATTTCCCCGATCCCTCCCCACTAACTCCCCACTCACTCCCCACTCCCTCCACCATTGAGATGTATATTTCCGATCCAACAGTCACGTGACCCCTCGGATGCAAAGCTGTACAAGGACTGTAGGCTTCAAGAAATAAACGGACCAATCAAATTGCGCCAATTTTAAAATTTCATTTTCATGGGAAACCATAGGTATTATCTCGGTCCAG
The DNA here is from genome assembly GCA_035047105.1 of Galeopsomyia nigrocyanea. Taxonomy (NCBI): domain Eukaryota; kingdom Metazoa; phylum Arthropoda; class Insecta; order Hymenoptera; family Eulophidae; genus Galeopsomyia; species Galeopsomyia nigrocyanea. The sequence goes on along the minus strand of JAWWMK010020923.1, from coordinate 16,385 downwards.
AACCATAAAAATGAAAATGTGATGACATCAGTGGATAGTTCTCGGTGCCCCCTGTCCAATTATGTTTCCAGATTTCGATCCGAAGCATCATGGGCGAACCATTGGGCAAAGAAGCGCACGGTCAACGCGAAAAATCGAGAGTGAGAATTTTTGAGGATCTACTTTAATATAATAGAAGATGATTAAGTAGTGCTAATACATGAATATATAGCTTGATATTAAATATTATTGATATAATTTGATTATTTCAATACCCCTGATATAATTGTATACTAGCGTTGAGTTACACGCTTCTCGCGTATATTTTTCTATTTGTTTGTATCCTGTATAAACATGTTTATTATTTACATAAATCAAAATGTTCAAAAATGTTCTACAATAATAAATATTCTTTAATTATTAATATTTTTCTCTAAATGAATTTTCAAACGACATTCACCATAAAAATATTGATAAAGTTTTCATTGCTCCAAAATATGTTAAAAAATTTCCATTCCAAATGTAAATGCAGTAGGATTTGTAAAAAGAATCTTTTTTTTGACAATACTCATCTCATTAACCTTCTTAATATATCTAATCTACGTTAGCTCTTTTTATAACAGCTCTGAAATTAAGACATTTTAATTTCTAATTTTCTTGCCAACGCTCACTCGGTACATCAAATTTAGAAGTTCATGGACACACGTTAAGTCATTTTGGTTTACCAGAAATAACCAAATATCTAGAAGACGATGACAATAAATTAACAACTGAAATCAATGACAAAGACTTTCACACCTTGCAATATTAAATAGATTCGTTGAAAGCCAAGCAAAATTAAATATTTGATAGAGTGTTAGGATATTCAACTGAAAAAAGCGACAAAAATGTATCTTTATAGATGGACCAGGTGGAATTGGAAAAAGTTATCTACTGAATGTACTAATAGAATTTTTGTAAAATATAAATGCAAATACTATATGTGTAGCTTGGTCAGGAATAGCAGCTAATCTGTTAAAAATCGAAAAACGGTACACTCGACTTGTAAACCACCATTGTCACTGACGAAGATTACAATATGCAATATCAAGTCCAATTCAAAATTCAAATGAAGGAGATAACCTGAGGGATATGAAAGTGATTGTATGGGATGAAATTTCTATGGCATAAAAATTGGCACTTGAAGCGGTTGATCGTCTACTACATGACGTATGCAATAATCACAAACCATCTGGAGGTAAAGTAATAATCGTTTCCGGTGACTTCAGACAAATTTTAGCGGTGGTTCAACATGGTAGCCGCACAAATATGATAGAAATTTCTGTAAAGAATTGTTATCTATGGCCAGAATTCTATCGAATGACACTCAGCGAGAACTTGCGAGTTACAGACGATGATGAATTATTCAAGAAATGGCTTTTATCAGTTGGTGAAGGGAAACATTATAGCGAATATGAAGAGGAAACGTTTTCCTAATTAACGAAAATTCCACATTCTATGATTACCAATAAACAAGACATCGTTAAGGAGATATTTGGCAAAGTATTAAAACTTAATGATACGACCTTGAATAATAAAGTTATGTTGGCTCCTACAAATGAGGACGTATTGGATATCAATAGCGAGATATTAGATATAATGGAATGAAAGTACACAGAATACTTAAGTACTGATACAGCAGAAGATTATAATGGTAAAAATATGGAATCAATGGTACCAGATGAATTTTTAAATACAAAGACTTAAAATGGACACCTTCCTCATACACTACGATTGAAAGAAGGCGCTGTGATAATTTTATTGACGAATTTAAACATAAGTGAAGGACTGTGCAACGGTACGAAAACGGCTTATTCAAAACATGAGAAAATACTCGACTCAAGACAAGATTACAAGTGGTACTCATACTGGGAAGTCAGTTTTTCTCCCAAGGAAATGTTTATGAAATCGTGAAAGTATAAAATATTTATTAGAATTTTGTCGATTTTAAATAATGCAGCGCCAATATATTACCAGGTCCTGGCAGTTAATACTCATTATTATTGAATATACCTCTGTTCTCTTTGTATCGACATTTAACTCGATGCAGAATAGTAAATTGGATGGTAGAAGCATACGGAAACAACCTCCAACGTCGTATCCATCGACGAACGGCAATAAAATGATCTCCTTGCCATACAAAAATGCACTTGTATGCAAATTTCACAATGTACAGGACAAATAATACGTCTTTAAACATGCTGGATTGTTTCTTGTTCTATTTACTGAATGAATGAATTTTTCTGATGCAGTTACAACACCAATCAATTCATGCTGATATCAAATAAAAGCCAAAGAAAAATTATTGCCAAGTTAAACTTGGCATTGCCTAATTTATACTAGGGATATAATGTCATAGCTAAAAACTGATCATTTTATCATTTTTTGTGGCCTTCTCGCCGCCGTGAGTTGCCTATTTCAAGGTCGGATATAAACACAGAGGAAAAAAAAATATTGAGTGAAACAGCATTTTTCCAAGTGCCAGGATAACTCCCAGATGGACGAAGCACCATTCACAGGAAAAATCACCAAATGTTCCACGATATCACAAAAAGAACACCAGTAGTTCCAGAAGACGATGACGAGGTGCCAGGGTGACTCCAGGTCGACGGGACACCATCCACAAAAACAGTCACTAGGTGTTCCGCAAAACGATGTCCAGGTGCCACAGTGACTCAGAGGTCGACGGGACTCCACCCACGAGGAAGGGCGCCAGGTATCCTACGGTATCCCCGAGAATTACCAACTGCTCCAGAAGACGATTTCCAGGTACCAGGGTGACTCCGAGGTCGACGGGACAATACCCTCGAGGAAGGGCACTAGGTATTTCAGGATATCCCCGAAAATCCCCAGGTGTTGCAGAAGACGATGTCCAGGTGCCAGGGTGACTCCCAGGTCGACGACGAACCATCCACAAGAAAAGTCAACAGGTGTTTCACGATACACAAAAAAATCACCAGGTGCTCCAGAACACGGTGTCCAGGTGCCAGGGTAACTCCGAGGTCGACGGGATACCACCCACGAGGAAGGCACCAGGTGTTCCACGATATCCCCGAAAATCACCAGATGTTCCAGAAGATAATGTCCAGATGACAGGGTGACTCCCAGGTCGACAGGACACGATCCACGGGGAAGGGCACCAGTTATATCACGATATTCCCGAAAATCTCTAAATGCTCCAGGAGACGATATCCAGGTGCCAGGGGTCATCGACGGGACTCCATCCACAAGAAAATTAACCAGGTGTTCCACGATATCCCAAAAAATCACCAGCTGCTTCAGAAGACGATATCCAGGTGCCAAGGCGACTCCTAGGTCGATGGGACACCAACCACGAGGAAGGTCACTAGGTATCCCACGATATCCCCGGAAATCACCAAGTCCTCCAGAAGACGATGTCCAGGTGCCAGGGTGACTCCGAGGTTGACGGGACACAACCCACGAGGAAGGGTACTATGTATCTCACTATATCGCCGAAAATCACCAAGTGCTCCAGAAGACGATGTCCAGGTGCCAGGGTGACTCTGAGGTCGACAGGACACCACTCACGAGGAAGGTTACCAGCTAGTATCTCTCGATATCTTCGAAAATCACCAAATCCTCCAGAAGACGATGTCCAGGTGCCAGGGTGACTTCCAGGTCGACAGGACACGACCCACGGGCAACGGCACCAGTTATCTCACGATATTCCCTAAAATCACCAGGTGTTCCGGAAGACGATGTCCAGGTGCCAGGGTGACTCCGAGGTCGACGGGACAATTCCCTCGAGGAAGGGCACTAGGTATCTAAGGATATCCCCGAAAATCACCAGGTGTTGCAGAAGACGATGTCCAGGTGACAGGGTGACTCCCAGGCCGACGGAACACCATCCACAAGAAAAGTCACCAGGTATCCCACGATATCCACTAAAATCACCAAATGCTCCAGAACACGGTATCCAGGTGCCAGGGTAACTCCGAGGTCGACGGGACACCACCTACGAGGAAGGTACCAGGAGTTCGACGATATCCCAAAAAATCACTAAGTCCTCCAGAAGACGATGTCCAGGTGCCAGGGTGACTCTGAGGTCGATGGGACACAACCCACGAGGAAGGGTACCAAGTATCTCACGATGTCGCCGAAAATCACCAAGTGCTACAGAAGCCGATGTCCAGGTGCCAGGGTGACTCTGAGGTCGACGGGACACCACTCACGAGGAAGGGTACCAGGTATCTCTCGATATCGCCGAAAATCAGCAAGAGCTCTAGAAGACGATGTCCAGGTGCCAGGGTGACTCCCATGTCGACGGTACACCACCCGCGCGGAAGGGCACCAGGTATCTCAGGATATCCCCGAAAATCACCAAGTACTTCAGAAGACAATGTCCATATTCCAGGGCAACTCCCAGGTTGACGGGACGCCACCCACGAGGAAGGGCACCAGGTATCTCACGATATCCCCGAAAATCGCCAGGTGCTCCAGAACCGATGTCCAGGTGCCAGGATGACTCTCAGATCGACGCGATACCACCCACGAGGAAGGGCACCAGGTATCTCACGACATCCCAAAAAATCCAGTAGAGTAAAAATATTAAAAAATTTCATCATGTTGGACCAAGAAACGACAGAACGTGGTGGAACACGGTCCATACCTCGGACCATGTCCATGACCATGGTTACTTAGTTAGTAGTTCCAATGGATAACACTCCATCATTCCAGATTTCGATTATAACCATTACGGCGGCCCATTAGGCAAGAAAACCCATTTGGGCTGAGAAACGAGGAACGGGACGTAGAAAATGAAATTTCCATTTCCATGGTAAACCATTGCCTTTATCTCGGACCATGACCATGGAAATAGACATGTGATGATATCAATGGATAGCTCTCGGTGCAGGGATGGAATCACACCTTGCATGATTTTTTATACGTATAATATACGTATATTATATGTATAATAGGTGTAATAAGTGTAATAGTCTACTACACAGATATAAGGTTTATATTAAATTTTAAAATCGAATCATGCAATTCATGTTTTTAAAATGTATATAGAGCATAATTAATTTATGCGTGAAAGAAAATGTATGTGTAAAATTGAATGCAAATACAATTTCAGGCACTAAACCCCAAGTACCCTGGGCGCTGCAAATTTCAAATCCCCGACAAGTTAACCTCAAAATTTTAACTCGAAACCCCTGACTGCTGCAAACCCCGAACCCACGAAAGGTCAACCTCAAAACTTAAACCAAAGAACCCTAGGCGATGCAAAATACAAAGCCACGATAGGTTAACCTCAAAACTTAAACCCAAAACCTCTGACCGCTGCAAACCCCCAACCCACTACAGTATAACCTCAAAAATTAATCCCTAGAACCCTGACCGCTATAAACACAAAACCCACGACAGGATGATTAAAAAATTTGAACCAGAGAACCGTGACCGCAGCAAACTTCAACCCCGCTACCCCGTTAGCAGGGTTCTTGGGTTTAAGTTTTGAGTTTAACCTGTCGTGGTATTGGAGTTCGGTACGGTCACGGTTCTCCGGTTCAAATTTTAAAATTACCCTGTCTTGGGGTTTGTGTTTATAGCGGTCAGGGTTCTTGGGTTTAAGTTTTAAGGATAACCTATCGTGGGTTTGGAGTTTGCAGTAGTCAGGATTGCCCGGTTCAAATTTTGAGGTTAACTTGTCGTGGGTTTAAGAATTTCAGTGCACAGGATTTTTGGGTTTAAGTTTTGAAATCAACCTGTCGTGGGTTTGGTGTTTACAGCGGTCAGGGTTCTTGGATTTAAGTTTTGACGTTTAACTGTTGTGGGTTTGATGACAGGTACCCAACCCACGAGGAAGGGTACCAGGTATCTCACGATATCGCCGAAAACCACCAAGTGCTCCAGCAGACGATGTCCAGGTGCCAGGGTGATTCCCAGGTCGACGACGAACCATCCACAAGAAAAGTCAACAGGTGTTCCACGATACACAAAAAAATCACCAAATGCTCCAGAAGACGATGTCCAGGTGCCAGGGTGACTTCCAGGTCGACAGGACACAACCCACGGGCAACTGCACCAGTTATCTCACGATATTCCCTAAAATCACCAAGTGCTCCAGAAGACCATGTCCAGGTGCCAGGGTGACTCTGAGGTCGACGGGACACCACCCTCGAGGAAGGGCACCAGGTATCTGACGATATACCAAAATATCATCAAGCGCTCCAGAAGACGATATCCAGGTGCCAAGGCGACTCCCAGGTCGACGGGACACCAACCACGGGGAAGGTCACTAGGTATCCCACGATATCCCCGGAAATCAGCAAGTCCTCCAGAAGACGATGTCCAGGTACCAGGGTGACTCTGAGGTCGACGGGACACAACCCACGAGGAAGGGTACCAAGTATCTCACGATATCGCCGAAAATCACCAAATGCTCCAGAAGCCGATGTCCAGGTGCCAGGGTGACTCCCAGGTCGACGGGACACCACTCACGAGGAAGGGTACCAGGTATCTCTCGATATCGCCGAAAATCAGCAAGAGCTGCAGAAGACGATGTCCAGGTGCCAGGGTGACTCCCAGGTCGACGGTACACCACCCGCGCGGAAGGGCACCAGGTATCTCAGGATATCCCCGAAAATCCCCAAGTACTTCAGAAGACGATGTCCATATGCCAGGGCAACTCCCAGGTCGACGGGACGCCACCCACGTGGAAGGGCACCAGGTACCTACGATATCCCCGAAAATCACCAGGTGCTCCAGAAGACGCTGTGATAATTTTATTGACGAATTTAAATATAAGTGAAGGACTGTGCAACGGTACGAAAATGCTTATCCAAAACATGAGAAAATACTCGACTCAAGACAAGATTACAAGTGGTACTCATACTGGGAAGTCAGTTTTTCTCCCAAGGATATGCTTATGAAATCGTGAAAGTATAAAATATTTATTAGAATTTTGTCGATTTCAAATAATGCAGCGCCAATATATTACCAGCTCCTGGTAGTTAATACTCATTATTATTGAATATACCTCTGTTCTCTTTGTATCGACATTTAACTCGATGCAGAATAGTAAATTGGATGGTAGAAGCATACGGAAATAACCTCCAACGTCGTATCCATCGATGAACGGCAATAAAATGATCTCATTGCCATACAAAAATGCACTTGTATGCAAATTTCACAATGTACAGGACAAAGAATACGTCTTTAAACATGCTGGATTGTTTCTTGCTCTATTTAATGAATGAATGAATTTTTCTGACGCGGTTACAACACCAATCAATTCATGCTGATATCAAATAAAAGCCAAAGAAAAATTATTGCCAAGTTAAACTGGCATTGCCTAATTTATACTAGGGATATAATGTCATAGTTAAAAACAGATCATTTTATCATTTTTTGTGGCCTTCTCGCCGCCGCGAGTTGCCGATTTCAAGGTCGGATATAAACACAGAGGAAAAAAAATATTGAGTGAAACAGCATTTTTCCAAGTGCCAGGGTAACTCCCAAATCGACGGGGCACCATTCACAGGAAAAATCACCAGATGTTCCACGATATCACAAAAAGAACACCAGTAGTTCCAGAAGACGATGTCCAGGTGCCAGGGTGACTCCAGGTCGACGGGACACCATCGACAAAAACAGTCACTAGGTGTTCCGCAAAACGATGTCCAGGTGCCACAGTGACTCAGAGGTCGACGGGACTCCACCCACGAGGAAGGGCGCCAGGTATCCTACGAATTACCAACTGCTCCAGAAGACGTTGCGTTAGGCGTTGTTCACGTATGCCATCATTTTGCCTGAAGAGGGCTGTGGAGGACTTATAGTTTCTTTAAACAGCCGAAACTGTTGCATTATGAAATAATAAAGGATAGATGGGAAGTCATTAATTTTTCATTCTTGTTTGAATTATTTATTCCACCATCGTTAACTTCATTAGATAATCAAATGATTTTCATTATATATCAGCTCATAATAATTATGCTCGACTGCATCCTCTCTTTTAGAGGATTTGTTTTTAATTTCTATTGCGTTTTCCTCCAACTGTAAATTATTATCGGCATCTGCTGGTAAAGGTAATCGTTGTGGGGATATCTCATCGCGCTCGGATTTCATTTCGACATCTTCGTCGAAATTTCTTATTTCATTTTGTGGTTTTGCAATATCGACATTTTCTTTTTGCATTGGGCTTTAATATTTGATGTGTCGGCTTTTTCTCTTCCTTTTCTTTGTGTAGGACTCTCGCTGGTTTCGGATGTTGATTCTGTTGTCATGTCGGTTTCCTTTATATTTATTTGGAATCGGGGTTTACCGTTTTGCGGTTTTTCTTTCACATCTACTACATAGCGTGCCTTTGTTTTCGGTGGTGGTATATTTTCTTCTCGGAGTTCATGACTATCTGCTGGAGTTAAGTTTTGTTGTTGCATAACATTCTGCTGTACGTTATTTCTTTGGCCGATTCTCTCTGTTGCCTCTCGTTCGTGAGTCTGCGTTAAGCTTGTTGTAGAGGGCTTTGCTTTTGTATCTCTGCTGCATTTGAACCCTGTTGTTTTTGTTGAACGCCTTGACTATTTTGTGATTTGTTGAAATAATTTTTTTGCGCTACTCCCGGTGATGATGTAAGTTGTTAATTGTCTAGGCCAGCATAATCTACTACTGGTGAAGCAGTAGTAGATTATGCTGGCCTTTTTGTAGTGTCCTTTTCGACAGGTGAGCTACTTCCTCTCTGTAAGTCATTATGTTTCTCATAGCGATGAGAGATAGGTCTTTCCTCTTCTGTCGAGCTGTTTAGGTAATCACTGCTTTCACTTTCTATGGCTTTTCGGCTACCGAATCGAGGCTTTTTCCTCGCTATTGTGCGTTGTGCCAGAACTGGGTGTCTATCTTTTTTCGCAATTATTAAAGGCCGGTCTGCGTACGGTGTGCATGTAGCTTTCACTCCCGCAAGCATATTCTTCTCCTTGCGCTGGCTTGCGATTGGCTGATCTACCAATGCTTTACTTAAAATTGGTTCGTCTCCTATGATATTTTTTATCTCCTCAAGCGGCTTAAATTTAGCGGCTGTTGGATTTTTCTTTACATACCGTCACCTAGGCTGTTCTTTTGGTGATTCTTGTATATCGGAGTCATCTGAACATGAAATTGCAGTGTGCATTTTACAGGGCTTTCCTTCTCCATCGGTTGTCGTCTGCTTTCCTTCTGATTTAGCAGCTTCTTTACGCGGTCTCTTTTGCGACCGTGTAACATAATACGCGCGTGCCGTCGGCTCGCAGGTATTATCTCTTTCTTGTTTGTTGGCGAGTTCATATAACTCAACTCTTGGCCTTTCAGGATTGTCTTTCCCCTTTTGTAAGATAGGGTTCCACGAAAGCGCATCCGCGTGCGCGTTCTTAGCTGCAGGTCGATAAATTATGTCAAAGTTTTACTCTTGCAGCAGCGCTTTTAGGCGGTTGAAGCTGGTCAGGTTTCTTTGTTGCGTGGAAGTGCTTCAACGGTTCGTGATCTGTGATTACTATGAATTTTCGCCCATATATGAAGGGCCTAAATTGTTCCAGCACAAATGCGATGACTGTTAGTTCCCTATCGTACGTCGAATACCTCAACTCGGGACCTTTCAAACTGCGAGATGCATATGCGTAAGTTCGGTCTGATACTACCTTTCCTTGGCTCGATATCACTCTTACCGTGAAATCTGAGGTGTCGCATGTCATGACAAAGTTTTGGGATGGATCTGGTGCCATCAAAACCGGCTCATTGCAGAGTGCTTCACGCAATTGATCGAGCGCTTTTTGTTGGTCTTCTTTCCATTTGAATACCCGAGTCTTGCTTGTCAGTTTTTGGAGTGGATGTGCTATTCTTGCATAATTTTTGATAAATCTTCTATAATATGACGCTAGACATAGAAATTGTTTTATTTTCTTGGCATTCGTAGGTCTTGGATAATCCCGCACAGACTCAATTTTCTTTGGGTCGGGTTTAATAGTCCCATTCCCTGCAATATGGCCTAATACTGTTTGTTGCCTCGCGCATTAAAAATTGGCATTTTATTGTTTCTATGGTTAAATTTGCATTATCCAATCTCTTTAATAGTCTCTTAAATCTAATTTCATGCTCTTTTAAATCTTGAGCAATTACTATCACGTCATCAAGATACACGTATAGTTCGTGTCCTTGTAATCCAGCACATATTAGGTCCATCATGCGTTGAAAGGTGCAAGGGGTGTTTTTCAATCCCATGCCCATTCTTTTGTATTCATAGTGACCATGCGGGCCGGAAAATCCTGTCTTTTTGGCATCTTCGGAATCCATTGAAATTCGAAAAAATTCCAATTTTACCTGATTGAGTTGTCAAAAATCCGTCACTGTACGCTATTTCTTTTCGCCGGCTGGTCCCGGTTTTTTGAGTACTACCCACATGGAGAAATCGTAAGGCGAGTTAGATGGTTTGATGATATCTGCTTTCAATAATTTCGTGATTTCTTTTTGCATCACTTCTTTTATTGCTGCGGGATGTCGATGTCTCTTCACTTTTATTGTCTTGTCATCGGTAGTGATTATTTTGTGAGTGACAAGTTGTGTTGCTCGCAGTGGCTCGTCTGGAAATCCAAAAAAATGCGGGAAATATTTAATAAACTCTTTAATATGCATTATTTCTTCCTTATTTTTACCCTGTAGCATTGCAGGATCAAGTTCTTTGAAGATTTTGTCTTCTCTTGTTTCATTATCGTCGACAAGAATCTTCAATATATTAATACTATCAGTCTTATCAATAACTTATTATCTACTTCGTTATCCTCACTGAAAAGTTTGTCGCTTTCTATCATTTTTTCACACTACTCAAATTTGACTTGTGGTACATTTATCGTTAATTCATTATCTGTAGTATTTATGCAAAGCGCGTAAACTTTTCCTTCTCGATTCATGCCTATGAAATTGTCAAATAATATCCCTGCGCCTAGATCCTGCAGCGGAACACAATCCACGGACTCGCTAGGATTTTTAATCCAGGCGTATATAACCTGCCATGTGCGCGGGGTTATCATAAATTATTCCGGCAATAAAGGTAATTTACGGTTGCCGAATTCAACGCAATTGTCTGCTGCACTGACGTGCCCTTTGTGTCTCGTGAGGGCGTCCTATCCGAATAGACCATCTGTATCGGTAGGGAAATCGTCGCTCACAACGTGAAACTGATATATCATTCCCTGCAAGTTGAGATATGCGACACCAATTGACACCATCTGTGTGCCTCGCGTAACGCCAGATATTTTTACTATTTTATTTCTATCGATAGGGACTTTCGGTAAAACGCAGTTACGTTTTATCACCGAAATTTCTGCCCCTGTATCGATGAAAAATCTGCCATGGTTGTTTTTCAATTGGTTGCTTCCAATCGTTATGATAGGTGGTCGCCGTCCGATCCCCGCAAGTCTAATCGTATATTCTTCTATTGCGGGCAGCGACTGCTCTTTCTCTAGCATGCATTTTTCTTGCTTGACGTCTTTTAGCGGCGTCGAGCATTCTGGGAGTTTAAATGGTTCTCCTGTGGATTATTTCGACGGTCGTTATATTGATCGTCTCTTGGCATTTCATTAAGATTTCTGTCGTCTTGACGTCTGTCATCTCTATGAGTATTGCTTTGATTATTTTGTGGCGTGTAATTGTTGTAGCCGCGATCGTCTTGACGGGCATTATCATACTCACGATTGTAGTTATTGCGATAAGGCCCATTGTTATAGTCGTTATTTAGGCAATAATTATTTTTATAGTCCCTATTGTTATTGTTGTAACCTCCATTGCCACGATTATCGTAATTTCTATCGTGATTTCTGTTATCATAGTTCTTGTTATTGTTATAATTGCTATTATCAAAATTTCTGTTCTTATCGTAATTTTCATTATTATTGCTACGGTTCCTGTTGTCGTAACCTCTGCCGTTATTGCCGCGATAGTTTCTCCTATTATTGTAATAATTATCACGATTATCGTTATTGTAATTGCGTTGATTATTGTAGTTGTCCTGGCGACGATAGTTTCGATCAAAATTCTGTTGGTTATCAACATTGATGCGTTGGTTTTTTTGTTATTGAGTTACAGTCGCGGCAGGTTGATTATTTGACACGTCTCCGACGGAAGTGGTGGCACGAGCCACGGGAGCAGTGACACAAGCCGTCGGTATCGTCGTTGGTAATTGATCTGTTGCCGCTTAAGGATTAGGCGTCATATCTTTAAGTGTCTGCAACATCTCTGCCTTAAAATGTCCTGCATTAATGAGGTCATTAAGCACATAACATTCATTGTGCGTATGGCCTTTGCGCCCGCAATATTTGCATGTTGAGTTATAGCATTTTTTTCTGCATTCTTCTACATTATGACCAGGTATGTTGCAATAACTACAGGGTGCGTTTGCAGTCGTCCTCATTATTGCTGCGTCGCCTGTCATATTTAAATCTGCGATAGGTGGTAATTGGGTGCCTCTTTGCACGTATTGTTGCCGGAAGTGGTCTATTAACCAACTTGGTATTGTATCCACTACGGTTTCGTGATTCGTGGTCATTTTTTCCATGAAGCGGCGTGCACCCGTCTTTGTTTCAAATACTACTGCTTCATTAATTGCGTCCCTTAATGTAAGGGGATTTTCTGACCGCAATTGATGTTCTAGTGGGCCGTATAAACCGAATAAAAATTGCTCGAGTGCGTCTTGGTTTGTTTTACGCTTGTTGGAATTCTTTTCTTGGGGTCTAGGCTTATATCATTCTATATATCATTCGTATATATTTGATAGTCGGTTTTGTAATATTTGCACTCTTAGAACTTACTCGGAAGCACTCTCATTTTTTACTCTGTTTTATTAATTTTATTTCTATTGCTGCGTCGGCTCCTCCCTGGCAGCTGTATTGTGTTATGAGGTCATTTAGTAATTTTTCGATTGATCTGTACTGCGGTAAGCGAGGCGTATATGCGTAAGCAGCTTTGCCTTTTATTTTTGATGTAAGGCTATTTAATATCCAGTTTTCGCAACCGTGGCCGTAAGTACGGACTATGTCGCACACGGTTTTGCTAAACGCGCCCAGCATATCGGGATTGCCGTCGAAGGGCGGGATAGTGTTTATTGCCTGATATAGTGGCAGTATGAACTGATCTTGCCTAGGTCTATTATTTATTTCTGCTGCGTTTGTGTTTCTGATTGCTACCTGTTGTTGATGTGGTAGAGTTTGTTCCTGTTGTTGATGTGGTAGGATTTGTTGCTGTTGTTGATATGGTAGGACTTGTTGCTTGTTGTTGTTACTGATCGTTATCGTAATTTTTCCATACATCCATGCCATCGTCAAACCTCGGGTTGTACATAGGCATTTGGTATTGATATCCGAACGGATATACTGGCGGCTGATTATTTGCACTTTTCTGTTGGTGTTGAATCGATTGTGGTGCGATTTGTTGCTGTTGCTGATAGTTTTGTCTCTGGTTGTTTATCAACGGATTTCTGTAAAATTGAGTGTTTGTTGGTACTATCATTCGACTATTCATTGTCTCTTGTGCGTGTTGATTCTGCTGCGGTATAATCTGTTGTATTAAGTGATTATCGTTTTGTGTGTAATTTTTCGTTGTTGGAATTTTGTAATTTTGAGAGGTTGTTGGCATTTGCGGAGTTTGGTATATATTTGCTTGCTCGCGTAGTATGTACATGTTTGAAGCCCATTCTCCGCCCTGTTCACTGTTTGCATTATTGGTATTCTTTGGGCTATTAAGTCTTATGTGTGTCTGTTGGTCGCTAGGTTCAGTTACTCGGCTGTCTACAGTCATCCCGTCTGTAAGATCGATGATTTTGTTACCTTGTTTCGTCTTTTCTACTGTTGTTTCGAATGAGTTTGTTTCTAATCTTTGCATTTGTTGATGATTGGTCGTATATAAGTGTGCATCGATTTGGCTAGGAAGGTAATTTTTTGCTATTGCCTGCGATAACTCTAAAGTTTTTTGGTGACTACTTTATTTTGTTGGGCCCCTGACGAGCACTTGTTGTAAGAGCGGTGCTGGATCTTTGCTTCTTCTACCTTGCAAGTATTCTAATTTACCACATAAGTCCATATAATAACCCTTAAACCTATAATAAATCTCACTTTTACGATTTGGATCTGGGTTGTCGATGGCGTATTTTAATTTAATTTGAGCGATTTTTATGTAATCTTCTGTGGGATATCTGAATGCTATCTCGCCGGCGATATGTGTACTTTTCACGATTGTCGCGATATCAACTTGACCCGCCATATCATTTTCGAAATCAAATACCGCTTGATGTTCCATTGTAGGGGTGGTATCGCTACTATACTAATGAAGGTCATCGCGATATGTACCTTCTCCAAGCAAATTGGTGTTAAGTAAATTGTCGGTTTTAAGGTCGTAAAAATCGTTTGACATGTTGGATTTCTTATTAACTAATTTATTACGTAATAGCTTTAAGAGGTTAATGATGTAAGATTAGTTATGAATAATTCACAATATAATTTTCGACGTTTTCACAATAATAGAAATGTTAAAAATGTATTGATCTTATGATGATTCCCGCCTGATTAATCCCACAAAGACAAAATAATGCTGTTCGGGCGGAATTCTATAATAGCCTTCGATAAATAAAATACACAATATCGACTTTTCACTTTGTTCTCAACGCGATATAATACTTCAACAGTTAATGATTTATCGCGCAAAATATACTTGCTCTGCTCACGAGCGCACTTTATATAAATTGTTTTGTAACTACGCGTCTTGAATCGTATTATGGTTTCGCGTTTGCACTTCAAGCGTGGTACGATATACTATTTACGTTAGAACATACAGCGACACACGATTTGAAAATTATGGAAAGAAGGCTTTTTATGATAGAGTACCGCCTGAACAATACGAAATAAATAGCAATAATAAACGCTGTACTTAGTTTGTCGCCCACAGGATGAAAAGTAATGCAATTTTTATGGAAATCCTTCCTGTCCTACCTCTCGTACAGATCTTTAGTAAGTGGCACGAAAAATATGGGAATCGCGTAAAAATTGCACACGTGCACACAAACAAAATTTGGAGAAAAAATTTTTTTTGAAAAAAAAAATTGACAGAATTTTTTCACACCGACACCCCACACCTAGCACCAGTTTTGGTGTAATTGGTTCTTGGTCCCTGGATGGACTGTCGTTGCCACGTTGCTGGCCTCACAATTGGGTTGGATGTGTGAAAGAAAGAAAGCGTGGATGTAGCTTGACTTGGTATTTTATTATGGAGACCAGATGGGGTTAAAGAAAGAAAATTCGCAGTATTAATTTTAGTCGTGCAAAAATAGACCTAGTAAAGATATCAAAATGAAACTTTTTTCATCTTAAAGTACCCAGTAAAAGCTTTAATTTTCTTCGTCATACGTTTGAAAATCTCAAATCCACATCCCGTAAAGTCACCGTTTGCATTCCATGTTATTTATTGAAAAAATTGACTTTACCACGCTTTTCTTACCATTAGGGTGAACGAAAATCATTTTGGAAGGACTCATTTTCTTCCTTAACATCTGTATTACGGACTAAGTGGGGCTGATTTTCAAAAAAAAAAAAAAAAAATTTTATTTCATGTTTTAAAACTAGTTTTTCCAAAATTTTCAATTTTTTTTTCTGAAACAATTTAAAAAAAACTAGTTTTAAAGCTTGAAAAAAAATTTTGTTTTTAAATCAGCTCCACTTAGTCTGTAATACAGATCTTAAGGACTAAAATGAATCCCCCCAAAATGATTTTCATTGACTCAAATGTTCAAAAAAGCGTGGCAAAGTCAATTTTTTTCGATAAATAAGATGGTATGCAAACGGTGACTTTGCGGGGCGTAGATTCGAGATTTTCAGACGTACGATGAAGTAAATTAAAGCTTTTACTGAGTACTTTAAGATGAAAAAAGTTTCATGTCGATATCTTTATTAGGTCAATTTTTACATGACTAAAATTAAGACTTACAATTTTCTTTATTTAACCCCCTCTGAACCCCTTAACTGACTAACTGAGAGAGAGAGATCGGATGTGTGTGCGCGCGACTAACTGCGAATCTACGGCTGGAATGAGGCAGAACTGCCTACCGTGGGCCCGCGTGGCTACATATATAAACTCGGCGCACATCTCGCCTAATTGCCCTACTCCTGGGCGAAGATGGTGCAAGTGCGGATGCACTTGCACGCGCCGACCGAATCTCGCTGACGAATGTCTGCGCGAATCGTGTGAATGCGACGAGTGCGAGCGAATTCGAAAAAACGGAGTCGGGTGACTTTAGCTAGGTGTCATTCATGACAATTTGGATAATTTCATTAAATCTTTTTTTTTAATTTGAAATGTACAACTTAAAATTATCTCTGGATTGGGGGGTTGGCGAGCGG
>JAWWMK010020912.1:0-17908 GCA_035047105.1 Galeopsomyia nigrocyanea | reverse complement strand
AGAGAGAGAGAGAGAGAGAGAGAGAGAGAGAGAGAGAGAGAGAGAGAGAGAGAGAGAGAGAGAGAGAGAGAGAGAATTCCGACTTAATTACGCTCGTAAGCGCGACGTCGGCGGGGAACTTTGTCGATCGAACAATTTCAGCGATGTGCTCGTGTGTTGGCCACTGGCGCAAATTCGAGCCTTTGAAGTCTACGCGAGAGAGAGAGAGAGAGAGAGAGAGAGAGAGAGAGAGCGAGAGAGGGAAAGCTATTCGCTCAACATGCCTAAAACTTGCTGCTGCTGTTGCTGCCTGTATGTGTGTGTCGAAACTTACAACTACTCTCTTTGGTTTCTTAACGGCCATTCCAAAGATCCATTAATGTCCCTTTGTTCGAATGACCTTACAAGTTTTCACGATATAGAAGAAAATTGATGTATTTAAACCTACCTGATAGCCATACTCTTAGCCTTGAGATGATGCCAGCGTTGATTCATCTCGTCGAGTCTACGCTGCAGCATGACCGCGTCATCCTGGCTGGCGAGCGAGCTTAGCAGCTTGCGACCTGTGCCGTTCAGCGATGCGTACACGTCCTGGTGAGTCTCGATCTCTGACTGCAAGTCCTGCAACATTTCAAATTCCCGCTTGCGTTAGCTGTAAGCTTCCATCCACACATATATATATATATGCATATGTCGAGGGAGAATATCGTGACTTTGATTTATGGATTGCTTAGCTTGCTATATGTATATGGTATGTATGGGAAATTTTTTTTTTTTTTTTGGTATTGGCTGATCGAACGTTGAGTTGTACTACTTGAAGCGAGTTTTGTAGACGTGTATATGTTCTTTTCGTATTTACGGAACATTTTTAGCGAAAGAGCAAAGTGGATCGCAGATTTGTGTTCCAATTACTCGATCGGATATATCGATTAACTTATTTTAGAATTACAAGTCAAATATTCAACGTGAATATTTTCCGACTTGGCTATGGATTTAATAAAACAATCGAATCAATACTACCCTTCGAAAAAAATAAAATTTTAATAGTGAGAAACGTCGAAGCGTAAAAGTACCAAGCTTCTCTCCTTCTCGCGTCACTTATATACCCTCGACGCCTCTCGATTATTCCTCTCGGCCGTATACATAAGAAAGGAGTGGAAGATACTCCTTCGCGAATGGATGAATCTTTTGCGATTTATTGAGATTTTTCACGACGCCATGAATTTTTTTTTGCGACAGTTTCGGGAGTTTATTTGACCTTTTTTTTGAAACAATAGACAGCGAAAAAATAGAAGTGGACCATCGCGAACCTATAAAAATATTGTTTGGTCGTATTTTCTCTTATCGATTTTTTTTGTGTGTATAACTGTAAGCGAGCACGATAGTGGATATTTTTTTTGTCTTGTTTAGAAAGTATACTTTTTATTCTTAGCAAATAGCCTGACAGAAAATCATCTAGATCACAAATAATTTTGTCAATAAATTTGAGATAAATTAATAATTCAAAACTGCAGCTTATCTGTCAAACGAGTTCCATTTCTTTACATTGATTACTCAAAGCCACCTATTAACCGTAACTTTCAAAACAAAAATAACCGTCAAACACAAAAAAAAATAAATAAATAAGCCAACGTCTTTCGTCGACCAAAACCCGCAAAAAGAGAGAAAAAAAACGACATTACCTGCTCGAAATAACGTAGCTCGGCGATAAGCGTATACGACAGATAGATAAGTCGCGCGTCCTCCCAGTAGTAACTGGACAATCGTCGATACTTCGAGCTGGCGTACGTTGAATCGTGGCAGTAACGCGGTCTTCGCCATCGTACACCTGGCCAAGTGCCAGACAAACCTTTGCCACGACCACCAGTCCCATAATCCACTGTGATCACGTAGCCAAGTAGCATGATTGTATCAATACTTTTATCATCGTACCTCACCAACTTCGCCCGACAGAATCAAATAATTCATAAAGACATAACACCCCTCCGTCGTCGTCGTAAGTTCATCGTTCGCTCTCGATGCTGTTCGTTTGCCACTCGAAACTCACTCTTGCGCTTTAAGTCTCTTTAATCAGTCTCACTGTTGGAGTAGTTCTGTCTCTTCCTCTCTCGCGCCCACGAGGAATATGAATGCGAATGCAAATGCGCAGCTTCCGCTTTTGTTCTTTTTTTGTTTGTTTGTTTTGCGTTCGTTTCATTGTCGATCGCATTGCGCGCGCGTTTGTTACTCGCTTGATTTATCACGTCGGTTTGTTTCACCGAAGAATTGATGTTTCACAATGGCACCGAGAGAGTGGAGAGAGAGAGAGAGGCCGTTACAATTGTTCGGCTTTTGTGCTTTTTTTTTCTACGGTATATCTGGATAATGGAACGCGTTGGTGTTTATTTTTGAAAAAAAAGGCTGTTTTGAATATTACACCAATAATAATAACGAAAAGAAAAAAAAAGGCGATCGTAAAGCTCAAGTGTATCCTAAACGTTATCCCACCTAATTCCCCTCGTCAGGGTTAATTAGCAGTAGAGAGCCGCGAAAGAACGAACGGGAGAAAAAAAAAATACACATACAACGATCTCCCACTTTCGATTAAACTCTTTCTCCGGGGATATACCGCGAGCTTCTCTCTTTTTTTTTTGTACTCTCTCTCTCTCTCTCTCTCTCTCTCTCTCTCTCTTTGTACGGGAACGAGTAGCCAGACGGATAAGCGGTAAGCGGCTTGCGGCCGATTAGCACGACGGCGGCGGCGGCGACGGCCACGAACTTTCAGCGGTTTGTACGGAAAGTTTCGCTACAGGGAATAATTCCCTGTTGTAGGATTTTTTTTTCTCGGTTGTTGCCGCACTGTCTAATTAATCGCTGCTGGAAATTCTTCATTCAAAACTTCAAATTGAGTTTTTTCTTCGGACTTCAATTACCTTTTTTTTTGTGTGTGTGTTGGTACATCAGCACGTTATTCGAAATAAAAGTCAACGACGTTATTGTAATTCATTAGGTTAGAAGTTGAATTCGAGGAGGGTTTTCATTGCCGAATGAATATGCATAAGCATGGTAAACTGTTGGAAAACTTAGCTTCGCCGAGAAATAAGCTCCTTTATCCCTCGCTGCTTGGCAAGTAGAAAACTCGCGGCAAAGTATTTATTAAAAGTGCTGAATCGACATTCAATTAATCCCTACTTATACCTAGATGGATTTTCATTAAAAATAGAGTAATTTTTCAATTGATGTACGATTATCGCACAGATTTTCAAATCTTTATCCGCGATTTAGACATACACCGATGTGTGTGTGTGTGTGTGTGTGTGTATGTGTGTGTGTGTGTGTGTGATTATAACGCATTAAACGCGCCATATACGTGCCACTACTAATCCAGTTTAAAGCTTCGCGCTGTGCGCGGATTATTAAATAAATTGCAAACGGCAACACGCTGCCGAGGCCAATTAAGCAGATGATATTAATTAGCGAGAAATGCTGATCTGCAAGTTGGAAAGGACTTCTCCTTTTTTTTTGTCTAATGATGATTACCCGAGAGATTTTGTAACTCGAGTTTTATAGAGTGGAAGGTGGTGTTAATGAGAGAAGATTTTTATATTTTCCGAGTAATACTACGATGAAATTTGTAATAGGATTGACTCATTTATTAAGTGATGGAGAAATATTTTAATATGAATCACTAAGCTGATGTATAACGAAGCTACTTTAAAAACATTCATTACTTATTTTTAATGCATTTTTTAAAAAAGTTTTTTAAAGTTTTATGATTCTCTTTATTCATAAAGTTTTTGTTTACATTGATTTTTTTGAATTTGGCATTCGCAGGAACAATGTAATATATTTGATTTTTCATAGTTTTCGGCCCCCGATTACAATTAAACTTTATCCAATCCAACTCGTGTGGGTGTTGTATGTGTTCTTGTGTTATTACAATTTATGCATTGTTCTGGCGTGCAGGGACACAACAAATTAAAAAAAAAAACCATGTTTATTCATTTTTTTGAAATAATGACTTAAAATTCAGCATTAATTTATCTACTGAAAATAATAAGTTGACTTTCAGATAACATCCACGCCACCTAACGATGAAAATCGCATTTGCACGCTAACACACGAAGTGAAAAAATTGTCACCTACCGACATAAAAAATAAAACTCAAACAGCATTACCATAAAAAGAAGAAGAATAAAATAAGAAGCCTAGAAATACAATAGGCATTACCCAGGGCACTATAAGAAGAAAAAAAAAAGATCATTCGAAAGAATCAGAGCCGCGATCGTCATCGTCTTCCACATTTACTACAGAAAAGCTATATATGTATATACATATATATATAGGCTTGAAAATCCGCAGCTTTTCGAGGCTCTCAGCGTGTAAAGAGGATTTTCCGCTTCATAAAACGAACCGACGGCGAGTGCCTACTACGAGAGGGATGATAATTTTCTTTTTTTTTTTCTCTCTCTCTACCGAACGGAAGTGACGACTGCTCGTACACAATTAAGCGAGCGTCGAGCTGGAAAATTGACGCTAGATTTATAACTTCGAATTTACGTTCTTCCAACTCTCTCTCTCTCTCTCTTTCTCTCTTTTTTATTGTCGCGAGAGCGTTTAATGGGATCGGTGATGGAATAAAATTTATCCTTCTTTTTTTTTTACGCGAGGCAATGATTTTCTTCTCTCTCTTTTTTTTTTATTGGAGATTTGCAATGCAGATTGTTGGATGTAAAAATCCCCAACGTTAAGAGAACGAGAGTCTATAACTCACTTATTGGTTTGGTACTGCACACGTGTACAATATAGAGAGAAATCAGTGCGGAAAAAAGTGTTTTTTTTTTTCAACTCTCACGTGTGTCTATGTGCGTGTGGCCTCAATGAAAAGTTCCAAGCTGTACTTTACGATATTGGCAGCTCGTTTTAACGCTCGATATTTCGCTTTATGATGCTGTGCGCTTCTTTTTTTTTCTCTGCGTTCGATGCCAGTTTGCGTTTTATCCTCGATTAACTTCTTTTAACGCCGGCCATTTGGAGCAGATGTGCTCAATTTACGTGATGAATAATTAAAATAATTATGAGCGATTCCGAGATGAATTATTGAAATTTTCAGTGATAAAATCGCAAAATGCAAATTCAAGATTTAAACCGTCGGGATTATCGATTCGAAGGTATTTTTAATGATCTACTATGGAAATGACGAATCCACTCTCTAATCTAATTAAATATCCGATCCAGTATAAAGTGAATTCCTCAAAAAAAAAAACAAAACAAAAATCTATACTCTACCAAACCGAAACATTCTATAAATTCCACCGAAAACCGTCTAATTAACAAATTCCAGCCCAAATATCGCGAATACCGTCTCTCTCTCTCTCTCTCTCTCCCACACGTATATCGAACAATGTTTCACCAATTTTATTTATTTTTTTTTTCAATTTCGTCGCACATCACTCGCCGAAAAGTCCCCACAGCAGTACACGTATATAAAATATCGATCTATACAGCTCTCCATGTAACTCTCGTCGATTCGTTAATGGAAGCACGCGTGACGCTTCGTCGTCGTCGTCGTCCTCGTCGCACTTTATTGTTTACGGCCGTGTTGCACCGCACGAAAATCCATAAAGTCACTTGCAACGCGTCCTATACACTGCATATATTGTTACGAAAACAAAAAAAAAAAACTTTTTTCTCAAGTGAAATATTACACAATCTCTCTCTCTATCTATCTCGTAGCGTCGTCAAAGCTTATAATCCCTTTAAGAGCCAAAGGAGAGCAGCTGGTATATCGATCGCTGGTAAAGTTCTCGAAATTGAGTCTAAATATTGGAGCAGCGCGTTAGTCAAAGCCTCTCTACACACACACGAGCGCGTTTAATCGTATAGGCTCTGTAAATACCAAGTTTTCTGCTTTGCAAAACCCTTTCTTCTTCGATACCCGCGGACTTTTTTTTACGGTCTTTGCTCGTACAATTTGTCCTGATAATTGATTGTTTGGTTGAGAAATTCGACACGTATAAAGAAAAAAAGGTTCTGAAGAAAGACGTAAAATCGAATTGTATATGAATTTGAATAGGGAAATGTCGTTATACGGGTGGTTCCGCGATTGCGGAGGGGAGGTCGAAGAGTCAATTTTCATGCAAATTTTGGGGGAAACGTATGCGTTTGGAATCCCTTGCATCGTTTACGCTTTACGATGCTATATACCGTTACTCGTGTTACGATCATGGATTTTCGTAGGATGTTGTTTACTTTTGCGGCTCATTTATGTGACAGGTTGCTATTAATTTTCAATGTACGCGCAAAAAAACTATTTGGTTTATAGATTTTTTTAAATGTAAAATTTTGATATAGAGCAAGAGAGAATCACTAAAATTTTCATGCCTATTATTCGCAAACGCTTCACTTTATTCACTCGATTCGCAGAGTTCACTCGACGACGGAGGTAGATATTGGTCAAAAGCCATCTACCCGCGAAAAGACAAAACCTCAAAATAATAAGTAATTAATTTTCCACATTGTTCGACGTATCCGCAACGAAGTATTGTTGGTTTAATAATGCTATGGCTTTGACAAAAGCTCATTCGGTTCGCGGCTCGAAGCTTCCGAGCTGACCCGCGAGCTTTTCGAGCTTCCGAGTGAAGCTTCAAAGCTTATGAATTTCCGGTATCTCACGTTGAGTTTTCAAAGTAAAAATGCACAAAAACAAAATTGGAAAATTCAATTTTCCCGGATAAGAGTTTTTCCCACTCCGACGGAATTCTAAAAAAATCTTTCTGCGATACCCAAACAAATCGATACCCTCCCACGAAAAAAAGGAAAAAGAAACACGAACCTTCAAACAATCTTTCTACCTTCCTCCAACAAGAAAAAAAAAAAGAAAAACAAGATCGAAGCAAGCCTATAGTTACGAACATCAGCCTATCCAAACTCTCGAGTCTCGGTTTCCCTTACGCATGCTCCGTGTCTGTGTACCAGAGCTACCATCTCTGCTTCTGCACTATACAGCCCATGAATATTTATCGCGTGGCTCGCTGTCTCTCTTGTGCGCGCGGATTTCGCGCCGTTCGCTGCTGCTGCAGTCTCGTGTGTACTTACCCGCTTCTCTGTTTTCGGCCGCCGCCGCAGCGGGAGGGATTGGAAAATTGAAAATTTAGCCCGCGTGTAATCAACCTACAACTTTCGCCTCCGTTTTCACCTGTATAATTATTGTTTCATGAGGTTTTCGGTTAAATGCTTTTAATTGTGTTTTCGGGGTTTATACGATGATTCGTTGATGAGTCGTTTGAATTATTAGGCTGCGTTTGGTTATTAGATTGAAATCACAGGATGTTTGTTGCCGAAATACGAATCAATCTCAAGCATCATACCAATGGCTTTTATCCGGTTTTATTATTTTGTAGGGTTTTCTCAATTGTAGAAAAATTTAATCAAGTACAGAACCACCTATCGGCCAATATTAGTATCAATTACGTAAAAACAATATCAAAATTAAACCAAATAAAAAAAATTTTCATAACTCAACGTCATCAACTAATCTCTTTCAATTTTTTCCGCCGACAACGTTAGTTACACCAAAAAAAAAAATCCCTCGCATAATCATTATCATCAAGCCTCAAATTAAATTCAAAGCTCACCCTCCTCGGCTTCTCGTATACAAACACTGACCTCGTTTTTTTTTGTTCGCCTCCCACTTTGCCGTAATTATCACGAATAAATAAACGCGCGGTTGGGATGAGGAACGAAAAGGAGAAAAAAAAAAACGATAATAACAAAAGCTAATCTGTTCACGACTGAAAAAATTTTTGCAGCCGCAGCGGCAACTCTTTCGTCGTCGGTGTGCATATATATATACATGCAAAGCAAAATCGCGTGGGAGGGAAGCTGGGAAATTGATAGGGTCGTGCTCGCGTCGAGTCGAGGCTCATTAGGCAAAGAGAGGGAATACTAATTAAAGAGCTATATATACAGTTTGACCTTCGATACCCTTTGAGTTTTAATTTTTTTTTTTGCGAATACGCTTGGGAAAAGTAAAATCGTCCGAATGAAATAAACTGGAAAGTCGACTAACCGTAAAGTTACAAGCCAAGTGTTATCGATCGATAAGACCGCTGTTTCAATAATAGAAAGCCTTTTTCGGTGCACATTCGAGCGAACGTTGCTTTAATAATTCGCGACATCTCGTGAGCTATCCGTCGCTTATCTGTTTCCAGTTGCAAAAGCCAAACGGCGTCACTCACAATTAGCCTCGATATGTATATGTACTATATATAAAAGCCGAGGTGAGTTCGTTCACCTCTCGCCGCAAAACCGATACGTCTGGGGCAATTAAATAATCCATGCTTAATTCCGTGCAGAGTGCTTTGCCGATAATTTTGACGTCGTTGTGAATATCTGTTTGCCTGTAATATTTCATCGTTTCGAAAAAAAAAATGAGAGAAACGTTTGATATAAGGTTAAAAAGAAAATAAAAAAATGCGGGTTGGTAGAACGAACACACAAAGACTATCCATCATTGTCTGAGTGCATCGACTTTGGCGCGTGTTGCGATAGGTGTGTGTGTGTACTCTTAATTAATTACCGCGCCGAGGTGCGCAGGTTCTTTGTTCGTCCCACGTACACACACTACACACACTCGATATGCTGAGTCTGGTCTGTATACCCGAGAGAGATTTTCTTTTATTTTTTGGTTGAGGAGTGTATATTGGAAAGTTTAATTATTTCATTAGGAGATTTAATTGGAATTCTATTGAGGTTATTTACTGGGTTCGAGGCTTTTGATGTAGTTACGTTCGAATGATTTGATTTTTAATTAAATTTTGTTGGGAATGTAGAGTTACAATGTAGTGGTTATTCTATTTTTTTTAGTAAGCATACCAAAGAAATGTTTTCATCATTGATTTCGTTTATAAAAGACAAACCATAGCTCGCACTCATAGTAAACAGTATCCCAAAATTGTTACAGGAACTCTTTTGAAATTATGGTGGAAGTTAAAATTCAGCATTGGTTTATCTATTAAAAATAATAATTTTACTTTTAGGTGACACCACCTATCGTACCAAACATTCATCTTCTCTGAACGTGAATATTCAAAGAGAGAATGTCCGATCAGAAAGAAAATTATCACCTAACAACACGATAAAAAAAAATAAATAACAATACCTTTGATTGAAAGATAAAAAATTTTTTTTGAGTCGAACTCAGTTCACCTAAATAACTGTACATCAACAACCCTCCCCTCAAAAAAAAAATGAAAAGTCAATATCAAACTACACTGCACAACAAAACGGCCATCTCTCACACCTCGACGACAAGAGTAAAAAAAAAAGCGAAAAGCCATAACTCCAAGCTAGCTATCCGTTAAAAAAAAGGAGAGAGGGAGGAGGGAACGTTCGTTTGCACAGTTTCATCGCGCGACGACGAGTTTTCGCGTCGCACGATGCCAATTAACGCGCGCGCGTGCTACGAGCAAGCCAACAGCAACAACACAAAAAGTGCCAGCTAATTTACATGACGGAAGCGATTTATAGTATACGAGGTCGCGAGGTTATTCAAAATTCCGATGCTTTGTGTTATTAATTCCGGCCGCGTGACTCTTCGTAATTATGCGACGCGTTATCTAGTTTCTTTTTTTTTGAGCTTGCGCGCGGATTTATTTTCATGATTTTCGGGGGGCTGGCTATTTGTGGTGTGATTTGCAAGCCCGCAGCAGCGAGATTTTTTTTAAACTTTCCCGTATAATGGTTTTGGTAATCGGAGATTTTCCGTGCGTGAAAATTTTCGTAAATTTTTTTTTGTTCGCGAGAGTATAATAATTTGTTGTTGAGTGAATAAACTTCGAAAAAGTCACGTAAGAATGAATTGTCAGGAATCGATAATTCAGAAGTTAGTTGCAGGTGATAGAAAAGAATCAACATTCGTAGCTTAATTCAAACAGTACCGATACTAAATTGAGTTTCTATTTATTTTACCACGATTAACCCAAAATCTTAACTTTTCATAAATTATCAGGATTTCATTTTCTTCACAACATTCAACCCACATCCACGCTGCCGTTAAAGAAACTCATTTCTCGACACATCGTTCGTGACACGATTAAAACTCTAATAAAAAAAATTAACTATCACATTACAAACGCACTCGTAAAAAAAAATCTGACAAACCTCGAAACTCTCTCTCTCTCTCTCTAATAATTTGATAATCGAGAAGGGCAGCCAAAAAAAAAATGCAAAGGTCACCAAACGCAAAATTTCACTAATTGAAACGTCTGGGCCCCGAGTAAATGTCCGCAGGCAGGACGTAATAAACGTGAGGTAGGGGAAGGTAAAAGCGTACAGCTAGCTCTGCTGTGGCGGTAATTGTCGGCGCAATAATGACGTAACGTCGTTAAACTGAGAGAACGACGACGACGACGATGAGAGAGAGAGAGAGAGAGAGAGAGAGAGAGAGAGAGAGTGCGACGGACGCGAATTAGAAAATCATAATGCAACGCGCGTAGAGATTTTTCTTTTTGGTTTTTGTCTACAGGTATTTTATTTTATTTTTTTTTTCGGTTGTGATATTGTGTGAATGATTTGTCATATTGTATCATTGTAAAAATTTTTATGAAAAACGATTATTTCTGAATTATGATTATCATGTAGCATTCCAACCATTTTCAGAGATTCTTCGTTGAAACTATAGTATTTCAGTTGATTCACTCAAACTAAATAACCGCAAAATATTTGTTTTCTACTTTCAGTCAAAAGCTCTCTATCTAGCGACAGTTTGCTGTATCAAAATACATTATACTCTTGTTCAATCGAATCTCGAAGACAACAAGTTTTTTTTTCGAAAAACCACTATACACAAAAGTTCCAATCATCAGCAACACTTCTAAAAAAAAATCTTTCGAATTCACTTTAACAATAGGTCGTATACGGTATTGTGTTAATTTCTTCGCCGAGTAACTAAGGGTAGCATGAATGGTTTATCAGAAGTCGAAGTTGGCGCGCAGAGAGAGAGAGAGAGTCTCCGCGGGCTTCTTCCGGTTTCGAGCCTGAATCTGACAAGTTTCTAAACTGGCGTGCTGCGGCGTCGGCGGCTGTGCAATCTAATTCAAGCCGAAGACCAAAAGGTAAAATCGAATGCGCCCAAGCTCCAATATATATAGGATCAATGCACTATAGCCAAAATACTCTATCACGAATTCGGGAATTGTATTGATTGGAGTTTACAATGGCTTGCGCGTGTCTTTGCTAATGGCTGTATGAAAAGTTTACGAGTTAAGTTGTACTGAGGGTGTGTGTGTGTATGTGTGTGTGTGTATCGACGATTGCTATTGACGTTTACGATAGTTTGATAGTTGTTTATGATTTTTTGATTATTTGATTGAAGTTGGTGAGTTTAGATATTTTATTTTATGATGGATTGATTAGAAAAGAATTGTAAATTTCGAAGATTTGAATGTTCATGTGGTTCGCGAGATTCGAAATGAAAAATTTTTCATTCCATTAATTTCACAAAGTTAAATTTCTCAAAAAATCTGTCGATAATTTATACCATTACAAAACAAATTTCTTCAGCGAAACATTCATTTACATCTACTTAGCTATCTATGCAAAAAAATTCAAAGCTCTCCTATTTACCTATTCAAAACCACATGAACAGCATTAAAATGCCAACTCGACCCTCTAAAAAAAAGAGAGAAAACAAACCTCCAACGCAAATAACTATCAAAATCTAAACCTCTGCTCCACCTCCCTCCAAAAAAAATACAGCATTCTGTTCGTCGGCACAAAAAAAAAAGAGAAGAGAAGAGAAGCGACAGGACGCATAGGTGCAAGCGAGAGAGAGAGAGAGAGAGAGAGGCGTGGACCGGCGCAGATTAGTCGCCGCGGGGCGTGCGCATGCAGCTCGATAGAGCGCAGCTATCGCGACTCTCCATATGGCGCAACTGCCACACGACGTAATAACCCTCTCACCCACACACATACATACACGCACACATACTGGATATTACGTGCTTGGCTTTACAGATTTTACTCTTGATTTCGCCAATGAGTTTATGCGACTTACGCGCGTGCTTCCTTTTAAGGCGCAATTGTTTATTCTACTTTTCAATTTGAATGGGATAGAAGATAAATTAGTGCAAACATCTCGTTAATTGACTAATATTCCTTTGCTGAGCGTGCAATCGTATCGAAGGGTACAAGTCAAAGAGAGAGGAAGATCGTCAGTTAGTGTACGACCGCAGTGTAATCATTTGCGGTAGAGACCGCCGCGAATCGATCACACATACACACGTGAGAATCTCTCGCTTGCGGGCACTTTACTATCTTTTGGCGCATGTTGGCACGAAGTAAACTTTGCTCGATTGTTTTTTTTTTTTTTTCATAGAAACTTATTGTATCTCATTGTGTAAGATGAATTTTTAGTACGACGAGCACATGTATATTCATAGACGATCTTTTATACCTTCTTTTCTCACGTACAGCGGGTTATTGTATGCTTTTATTGTACTACGGCTCATTATACTCCGCGTTGCTTGCAAACTCATCCGTGCAGAGCTTAATTAAGTTACGTCGTGTTTTTTTTTTTTCAGAAAATGCTACTTTCAGAAAAAGAAAGATACTATACGTTCTCGTGAAATTAAGAAGTAGCTAAATACAGAAAAAAAGAAAATAACTTGTGGCAAATTCATTGGAAAAGCGAACGACGACGACGAGCGAGTTGCACGTAATTCATGAAATCAAGTTTATCGAGATTAAATCCGTGTGCAGCTATAGTAGCTCGAAGTTATGAAATTCCAAACTCGCTTTTTCTCCATAGCTAAACTTGACCGCGCGCGCGCGCGCACTTGCCAACGACTCGACTTGCTGCGCTCGCGACCCTTCTTTCCTTCTTTTTTTTCTTCTTCTTCTTCCATTCTTTTCTCTGTGACTTTCTTTTCCCCGAGACTTTTCGCGCATTCATCCGAGCTTATTATATTCCTTAGCTCGTTCTTTTTATTCTTTTTTTCTTCTTTTTCTGGCTGTCGAGATTTATGTGCGTTTATCTTTGCCGAGTTTTAAAGAGAGGAAGAGAAAATGTTTGATTTTTTTTTTGGATGTCTGAGTAATTGTTCGAAATTTGTTGGTTGATCGTGGAAATAAATTTGATAGCATTTTACATGAATTACTGATTTGATGTTTTTTGTTACTTGAAATAATAAAACACTTGGTTCCTAAACATTATGGTTTTGGGATAGCAAACGATCTTGAAATCACATTATTTCAACTCCAGCTACGAGATATTCTAATTTAAAATAAAAAATGTAGTATATTACGACAGAGGAAAATCAACTCCATCTTGTGAATGCTGACAAAACTAAAATAAGTTAATGTCAATAAAAAATTACAAACTACGGAAAAAAACACATTATTTTATAATAAAAAATACAATAGTACATTCTCAACGCAAAATACTCCAACCCGTCCGACCAAACTCGATCATAACTACTGAAACTCGGCAACATTTCAAGATCGACCACAATTCCATTGAAAGCTTCGGCCTTGAAGAGTCGAGAGCGAGAAAGAAGAAGAAGAAAAAAAATCACGAGTAGCTGTAAAAGCTGATCGACGAGTAGCCTCGTCCAATAAAACCCGAAAGTGCGAACATAAAACAAATGAGGGGTAAGTTTTACGAGCTGCCAGATATATATATAGGAAATGATTTTAATCAGTGGGGGGAGGCTTCTGCCTAATGACGCGCGAACGCGAACAAATCGGCTTTCACACTGATGAGCTCGCACAATGGATCTTCGAATATATATATATATATATATGTATATATATATTTTTTGTATTTATTTTTAAACGAAAATAATCAAGTTTCGAAAGAAAAACGATATATATATATTTTCGCGTGGTATTTTATGAGCGTTTGCGCGTACTGCTTGTGTCTATACACACTCTACCCAGCCAACAGTTTTCATAAACTGCCAGCGCCGCGCGACTTCGAGCACCGCGACTCGACCCGCGAAACGGCAGACGTATATTACGATTTTTTTTTGCTTTCATTTCTACCCAGAGCGATACGATATTAAGCTTCCGCGACGTTTACTTTTTTTTTATTAACAACGTTGCCGTGAGAGAGAAAACATTGGATCGCAAAGATTGGTTCTAAAAAAAAATAAATCCAGTATATAGAATTTATCGTCGAAGGGAATTATTATTCTCAAATTCAATTGCTATAAGCAGTGAATTTTTTCATTTCTTTCTCGCAACGCAAAACATGTTTTACACAGAGCGAAAAAGGTTCGTCGGAAAATAACTTCGTCGAAGATAGTATAAAAATATCGAGGACAATTTTTCTAGCCATTTGCTGTTCTCTCCAAATGTAGCACGACGATCACGCGACATTAGCCACGGCAGTGTCTCGGAAAAAAAAAATCTCATTTTTTGCCGGGATAAACGACAAACCGGAAAAAAAAAGCCAAAGTGTCAATATCCAAGCTATTTTTCTCGTGATTGGCTTCGAGCTCCTTAATTTAACGAATCTGTGCGGCTCGATTTCATCCCAAACGAATGACGTTGTTGTTGTTTGCGCGAAGATGCAAATTTCGATGGTTAAACCTGTCTTTGACGTGGGAAAAGAAAAAATTCTCACCGCTTGATTGAAATGAGCTTGCACGCCGCAAAGGCCTTTGATTTCGCGGTTTCGATTATTCCGCGGTTCGCGCGTTAAACTTTCATCAGCCGCCAACGACTTTGTAGTTTTGTAATCGAATGTGATGGCTGAACGATCGCTAACTTTTTAGCGGTTAATTTCCATAAATTATGCAACATTTTAAAGAAAAAAAATCTCATACAACCGGCATAAGCATCGTTGCCTATACAGTTCTCTCTCTCTCTCTCTCTCTCTCTCTCTCTCTCTCTCTCTCTCAAAGTGCATATTTACTTAGGACTAAGTTGCAGCCGATGCGAGTTCGATGAGATATTATCGCGTAGTTGCACGCGGTATGTAGCAACACACACACACAGGTCGATTATAGGGCAAGGTAATGAGCTTCGACGGCTGACTCGGCCGTTTAATCGCCAAAGTTTTCCGTACAAGCCAAGCCCCCCTGAGGCGATGCGTCTATATGTATCTATATCTATATATACATATCTATCGCTTTGCTTATTGTCGCGAACACTATTGTGGCGTGTTTTTATTGCTATCGAACTGATATTGCGCGGTCGCAGTTTATGGTGTAATGGATGCTGCTTGTTTTGGGCGGTGGTGTATTTTGTAGTGAATTTTAGTGATCGTAAGTTGGAATGTCTATTGGAAATCGTGACTAATTTTGCTGAATTTACTACGTCTTTTATTTTTCAAATTTTCACAATGTTTCTCTTGCGACATTGTTTATTCATAAAACCTATTGAAATTTTTTTTTTACTTCACGCGCAAAAAGTTTTGTGACTACATTTTTCTTGTAACTTTTAACGCGAGCTACCTTTTCATTTTGACATTGAAAAGAATTTAATTATAAGACCTCATAAAAGGCATTGTGCAATTTCATTCGCGGCAAAAATTAAAAAAAAATTCTACAGTCCGAAAAAGACGAAAAAGATTAATAATCAAGTAAATAAGAGAAGCTGTTAACTATTAACAACGAAAACTCGGCGTTATATTTATGCAAAGTGAAGAAAAGAAAAGGCGAGGTAGCAGCAGCAACAATAAGGCTTTATAGGAGAGGGTCATAATCGACAACGAGAGAGAGAGAGCTAAAAAGGCTCCTTTCTCTCTGCCAAAGTTATACGGTGAAAATTATTTTGAAGTTCGGTGAGAGAGAGGCTATTGCGATGGAAGTTTCTCCGCTGCGCACGAAGGAGTTATTTTCCCTCCTCCCACCCACCTCTCGCCGCTGAAAACTTTTTTTTTCGCTTTTATGAGCAATGTTTCGAGTGCAAAAAAAAAAAGAAGAAAAAAATTAACTGGGTCGCGTGGCAACGATGACGAAGTTTAATTGGCGGGATTATTTCGTGAGGTTTCTTCGTTCGAAATATAGGAGACACGCTTTCGTGGAAAATTGCGCGAAATAACTCTCTTCCGGGGAGTAAAATTTTAACGCGAAAGAATTAATTTGGCGCCCGAAGAAAAGTTTTGTAGGTGAATACAGGTTAGTAGGAACTCGAATAAAAAAAACGTCGAAAAATTGGAAACCAATAACCGCACGAATGGTAATCGATATTGTCGCTGGAATATATGTATAAAAAGAAACTGCCGTTTGACATTTTACCGTCGACACCCTTAATTAACGGGTCGAGAATTTTCTCCGAAAAAAGAAAATATAAAACACCGGGGGGCGAGTAAGAGTCGATCCATCAATGTCGAACAGCACAGTTCGTTGGGAAAATCACCGCGTAGACTATATCAAACAACGCAAGCTTCACCGATTGAAATTCGCATACACACTATAGCAGCGAGTATTGGCTCGTTCATCTTTCAAGCGACGATCTCTTCTACTTCTTCTTCTTTTTTATTTTTTTTTTACTTTTCGTATGCGGACCTCATTTTCCTTCTATTTTTTTTTCGTTAGCTCTATCTGCCTTCCGTTGAAATAAAATACACGAGAGGGAGCGAGGCAAAAGAAGAAGAAGAAGCCAAAGCCAACTCTCGCACTCATTTTCGACTGCTTTATTTCGCGTCGCCTTTTCACTTCGTTTCCTCTCTTTCGGCGTTCTTTTTTTTCTCTCTCTCTGCGCTCTCGTTCGCTAAAAATTTAGCGAGCTTTTAAAGTCAACTGGATTTTCGTAAACTAAAAGTACGAAAATCAAAGTCCGCTGGAAAAAAGAAGAAGAAGACTATCGATGATTTAAACCCCGCAATAACTCATCGAATGGGGGGGAATGGTGGTTGTCGAGCGAAGCGTGAAATCGTTAAAATACTTTCTTTCTCGCGTGCAGCAGCAGCCTATCGGATGTAATCTTAACTACCGATTTTTCTAGCGATCCTCAGCAAAAAAAAAATTCTTCCGTGCAAGAGAGAAAGAGGTAAAAATATATTTGCTCTCTCTCGCAAAAAAAAAGAAAGAAGATTCATATATGTGGTACGTGAGCGAGAGAAATGGCGGCGATATAATAATATTTCAGTAACGACGTCGAAGAGTGAAACCGTGTCGGGGCGTTAACACACGAGCGACTCCTCGAGTGCCGCCGTCGCCGAGTTCTTTTATTTTTCTGCCGCGCGATTTCATAAAGCTGCAACGCTCGGGGAGTTTTGCGGCTCGCTTTCCGCATTTTTTTTTCAACTCGTTCGCGGAACGTCAAAAGTTACCGCCGAGTGCGAAAGAGAAATTTTTTTTTTGGTTAGACCACGCGTTCGGGCATTTTTTTTTGTTTATTTTTTTTCTATCGATGGTTTTTTTCTTGGGTGTGTGTTGGATGACCTAAAATAATTTTTGTTCCTTGTAGCTTGTGTTAACTTTTATGTATGAAAATTATTTTGATCAGCATTTTTTTTGGTACAGATTACGATCAATTTTAACTACTTGTCCTACTGATAATTTCACTAATATAGATCAGTTTAGTTTTTATTATTTCAACTGCAATTAAATTTAAAATTGAACCTAAACCTCAAGCCGAATCATCACCAAAAAAAATTCTGCTCAAAATATTTTTCATGCAGATTATCATGCACTTGAAAAAACATCTTATCAAATCACGAAATTCTCAGATCTCACCGTTATCTCGCAACACTCAGTAAAAAAATTCAAAAAAATCCCCACCCAAACAAACAAACATCCCAAGCAAACATCAAATTCTCACCTATACACACACGAAGGAGCCTCAATCGCGAAAGAACAAGAAGTATAGCGTGCACACACCGAGTCTTGTACAAACACCCCAAGCAGCATAAACCACGCGCGAAAAAACAAAAACAAAACGTACAGGACAAAAGCTGGGTGAGCCATCGCTCACCTCTCCAATAAGTGGAAAGTGA
>JAWWMK010020891.1:0-17917 GCA_035047105.1 Galeopsomyia nigrocyanea | reverse complement strand
ATATATATATGTGTGTGTGTGTGTGTATACACTTTTCTCTGAGATCCTTCTCTTGTTTTCTCGAGAATAAAGGCTCCGAGGGATATATGTTTCTCCGAGCGGTGTTTAAACTTCATTTCCGGGTTACCTAGAGCCCGAGAATATTCGCTAC
Source organism: Galeopsomyia nigrocyanea (assembly GCA_035047105.1). Lineage (NCBI taxonomy): Eukaryota > Metazoa > Arthropoda > Insecta > Hymenoptera > Eulophidae > Galeopsomyia > Galeopsomyia nigrocyanea. The sequence goes on along the minus strand of JAWWMK010020891.1, from coordinate 17,766 downwards.
GCTCTCTGTCGTGTTCTATTTTTTGGATTCTCCCTCGCGGAGTGAGTGATCCGACAGTCTCATTAATTATTACCGCCATTCTTACGTTTTTAACTCACTGACCTTTCACATCCACGCAGATGGTGTCCCATCAAATATTCATTGCTTTTTCGTGAAAATGGGGCGTCTATTTTCAGCGTACCATCGAGGCACTGAAGTGAAAAATGTTTTCACTTTTGAATCGATCGAATATTCAAAATGTTCAAGTACTCGTGTGACATGATTATGGTAAACAATAATTTACTTGTATTATCTATCGTAAATAATTATTTTCGTTATCATACATTTTATTTTAGCTGAAGTTTTTTTTTTTTTTCGTTTCTTCGATCCTTTTCGAAACATTCGAAAACCTTCTCTCCGCAGAACAAACTGATATGCATCTTGTGCAAGTCAAATTTGCAAGTATAAAAAAAGTGCATTTCGCATTCAGCAAACATCATTCTTCGTCGAAAACTTACCACCGCGCTGACGGGCATCCAAACTACGAGGGAACAAACATTTGTAGTTCGTTACACTTTTAAAGCATCATCGCAATCAAATTAACGACTTGACTTTTTTTTAACGTCTCCATTAAAACTTTGCAAGCAACTAACGTCAACCATAAAAGCTGTCAAAAACTTTTACTCAGCGATTTCTCTCTCTCTTTCGAGTTAGAAAAAAAAGAACGCATGCGCGCGCGTCTAATTCGCGGAGGCGCTAACAATGAAAGTTCGTGGCACTTGTCACTCGACCGTAACGATCGAGGAACTGCAGAGTCTAAAGCGAGACTATACAGCTGTGTGTCGGAGAGAGAGAGAGAGAGAGAGAGAGAGAGAGAGAGAGAGAGAGAGAGAGAGAGAGGATAAGAAGTCGGGGAGGAGAGGCGACGAGATGACGGCAAACAATGGGAAGCTCGCTCGAGGATTTAATAGCCGAGCCGCTCGCTGCATAATGCACGCTAGTTTCGCAATACAAGCAGTTGTGTGCCGTACGACGACGACGCGGCGAGGAACATAAAAAAATTCGCTCCGAGAGCCGTGTTTTTTTTCTAAACCGGAATGTGGTGAGAAGAAGCTTCATGTCACGATTCAATTAATATCCGAGTGTGTACACGATGTTTGATGAATTCTTCAAGGTGTCTCGCGATGCTTTATTGCTTCGCGCGTAAAAAATTCTTGCGTAAACGCATTACGATGGCCCGTGTGATGTTTGCAATAAATTTGAAATTTAGCCGGGGTCGAATAAAACGTAACGGCGTAATTTGACTTTCAGCGAAAAAAGAAATGTTCGAAAAAGCTTTGACGTTGGAAATGGGTGAAAAAAGAAAAGATTAAAACTCTTTTACGCGATACAAAAACGAGCTGAAAAATGTGTGCAAACAAGATAGAATAATCGAAAATGTACACTGAAGCTTAAAACGATTCATTTTCATTAGATTTTTTCTACTTTAATCACAGCACGTGGTTGTATAAAACACCGCTTCACAGTTCAAACGCAGTTAGCGAATAACGTAACTGTGTTTCTTAATAAGTCGAGTAGCCGGCGCGTGCGTTGTAAAAGAGCCAGTTATAACAAGAGACGCTCCTTCAAACTTTTTGACTGTCGTCTCTCATTCCAGCGGTTAAGTCTTTTCTTTACTATCTCTTTGTGGTATCAGACGGATGAATAGTAAAATTCTTTACTGCCGTATAACGTGGGTTTTTTTTGTTAACTTTGGCATATATTTTTTTTTCAATTTTAAATAATATGATAAAGATAAAGATTAGATATGTTTCTCAAAAAAATTGATAAAAACAGAACATTCGAGTATTTGCATAATATTGAACGTAAATATTCTGTTTTAAAAATGTGTTTTCATAGCAACAATAGTACGGAGAAACAGCGTCCCCATTTTTCGAAACAGAAAAGCAAAAGCAGCATTTTCACATACAATATCATTTTGAATTTCCCGCAGCCGTTATAAATTCAAAATTTATCGAAACTAAAATTTCACGACAATAGCGCTCTCACAATTCAACAAAAAAAAGCTCACGTAAACTCAAAATAACCCTTTGCCCAAGTAGAAAAGCAAAGATATGGTCAGACGTAGCCCGAGGACAATCATCAGTCCGAGATTAGAAATCGGCCTTGGGAGTCGCGCGAAAAATACTCGGGCATCGATCGTTTACGCAGCACGTACGAGCTAAAGGCTAAAACTTTTCGATCTGCTACACACGAGAGAGCGAGATGGAGAGTGAGTGGAACGATCGGGCGCTCTACAGTTATTGTTATAGTTACTGTCGCGCCCTGGGGCGTCTCGGAGAGCCAATATAGCCTACGCGTAGCAATCTCGAGGTGCGAAGCTGCCTCGAGAGGCAGAGAGCGCAAAGTACTATCAAAAAATATGCCAAAACATAAAGTTTTCTCTCGGCTGGGGAAAGAGCTTCGCCATCAAATTAGTGGCTTGTCTAATGGACTACTATTGCGTTAAGAGTATCGCGTGAGTGGTTGGATTTTCAAGTGAAAAGTATGATACTTGGTACTGTGTAAAAAGTTTCATTTGAAATTAGATAATATTTTTATTTTACAAATATTTTTCAAGAGATGAATTACTTTCCTACCATTATTTAAATATTATAAAATTTCTATATTATAAAAATAGATAATATTTTTATTTTACAAATATTTTTCAAGAGATGAATTACTTCCCTACTACTATTCTTATGCTCTCGTACATATCAGAGTTGACAGACTTTTGGAACTTTCAAACTTGTCAAACATGTCAAAATATTCAAAATAAAAATATCTTGAAACTTGTTGCCAATTTTGAACAACTTGAAAGCTCAATTAATTGATGTATTAATTCTGCAGAAGTTCTTGAAGAGTCGCTCGATGTAGGAAGTTGAATATCCAAAAGTTCGATAATAATAAATCCACATCGACGAGCGGATGCGATTCAATAATGCACGTACTAATGGGGCTACGAAGAGGAAATGGAAGCGATCTAAAGTTAATCAGACAACTTTGACAAGGACGAGCCTTGTTCATCATGAATTTAATAGATTTTGAAATACGGTCAGCGCCGCAGGCCCACACACACACACACACACACACGAGAAAAGAGACAAAGAAGGGGATATATGCGAGCCGGATAGAAATCTCTTTACCGAGTAATCCCTGTGCGAGCCAAGCTTGGCTCTTGACGACTGTATTTCATTTCAAATCCCTTGGCAGATAAAATACGTATTTATAGCCGATATGTATCGGTGCCACATTGTATTTACGGGCCAAAAGCATATCCTACTCGTTGTCCTCGTAAATCGATAACACGAGTGTCTATGTGTGTTTGTATGTGTGCGTGTGTCAGCAAAGCTCTTCGATGGACCACTTTGGCAGAAAAAAGTTTTTTTTTCTGTTTTTTTTTTTTCGAATCATTTCCACTACGATTTTTGGCATTTCATTTTACGAGGGATTCATACTGGCGGATCAACGATTTAACCGTTCGAAACAACTGAATAAAAAACGAAAGTCAAGCGACCATACTTGAATCGTTTTAAATGCGAAATTCCAATTTCATCCATTGCAATATTCATAATATTATGAAAATTTGCATGCAAAGATAATGAGCAGAGAAGCAAATTTATTTATCACAAAGGAATGCCTCGTAATGAAATGTTTAAGTGAAGATTAAGCGTAATTTCCCGACTAAATTGCATGATCTAAAAGGAGCTTTTCCGTCTGTTCTCAAAGTGCTTTCAAACCTCGGCAACTATATTAAAAGACAAAAAACGAAGAAGAAAGCAAGTTTAACAAAAGAAGTCGAGATCGCGTAAAAAAGTTTGACCGAGTAAAATAAAAAAAAAAAAAAAAAAAAAAAAGATATGAAATTCAGAGCTGCTCGACAATGAAAGTACACTCGAAATAATGTGCACTCAAACATTTTTTCCAGCCAAAAGCGCATTAACTTCTTGTTGCGCCTTGTGAGTTCCCTTAAAAGTGACGTGTTCTTTCTCTTGTAAAATGAATTGAAGCCTCATAGAGAGAGAGAGAGAGAGAGAGAGAGAGAGAGAGAGAGAGAGACAGAGGGAGGGGGGGCAAGAGAAAGTGTAGAAAAAAAAGGTGGGACGAGGCATGAAACTCGATTAACAAATCGGGAGAAAAGTTTCCAGTGCACTCGAACTACTTAACTCGCGCAGGTCTGAGAGAGAGAGAGAGAGAGAGAGAGAGCAATTATTGAGGCGATTAAAACGGGCTCCCGGAAAAATCGAATAAAATAAGAGAAGAAAAAGAGAGAGAGAGAGAGAGAGAGAGAGTAAAATGGACTTGCTATTATAAAAAAGAAACGATTAAGTACAAGTAGCACGATCTGGAAATGAAAAGCTTCCTGGTAAAAAAAGCTGAATAAAAGTCTGTTGCTTTATTATGATAATTGCGTCTTAATAAAGGCGTCGGATCGTATTATCGCGCTCCTTTCAATCGCAATTTATACATTCGAAGCACGGATGAATGGATGCTTGAAAGCTTTTTAAAAGCTTATGTTAATTTGATACACTAGTTTGACAGGTTCGTTTTACCCTTTGGTAGCATTATATGCACCGTTACACTTCAAATTGATACATACGTAACGTAATAACATTCATGCTGTTCGCTTGTCATGTATCTTATGACTTCCGTTTCGATGAACTACAAATTCAAATGATCATTCGCTATAAATAACAAACTAATTGATTCATTAACGAAACGAACAAAATATCCTACGTGATTTATTCATAGTCATTTTCCTGCATCATTATCTTCATCAGCGATATCCTGCGAAGTAGTAATATCACGATATGGTCAGACAAGTAGTTTTTACGTAAGTGAAAAAAATATCAATCCATACATTTTTATGAACAATAAAGTTTATTGAAATCTTAATAAATATAATAAAATAAGTAAGTAAAAAAGTCACTTTTCTGACGTTTTTAATTTAAAAATCCTCAAAATACAGAAAAATGAAAGGAAAAAGAAAAAAAGGATCATTTTCCCATATTCGCTGGCTAATATTCAAAACAGCATTTTTCCCCGTCTATTCATTCATTCAAAATAATCCTCTAACTCTTGCGCGGCCGTCAACGAAATACGGGAAAATCCGATCGCGCTGACAGAGCGTTAGACGTTAAACGGACAGCGCGCGATTAAGTTCATTTCGCGCTTCGGTACATGCAAAGAGTCGAACTCGTCGAATATTAAACTAATCCCATTGCCGCGGAAAGCCAATTAGAGACTATACTATGTTTCTCGCTCTTTCTTTGTTTTTCTTCCTTTCCGTCGAATGCTATATACGTTGTCCTTTTGCCGACAAATCGATTAGCGTTCGCACGCTCCAGGATTAATTATACGCGGGGAGTTTGACTGTTGCGCTCGACAAATATGGACAATAATTAAAGAGATGGGGCTCGCTATGTTTGACTACGTTTTAGGCGCTTGCACAGTTAATCCGCTGTTTGAGCTTCCGCGCCGTGTATTCAATACGTTTGCTAAGTGTTTTTTGAAATCGTCGCGTAATACGCGGTAAGCAGATTATGTCGTACAATGGGTGTGATAATTTTGATAAATAAACGAACTTGATGTGGAATTAATTAATATGATTACAGCATGGATACGTAATTTTCGATTACTGTTTTCGTAATCGAGAGTGATCAAATATATATACAATTTCATTGATTTCAAATAATGCTATCAAATATGTTATATAAGATTATCTACGTGAATTATTCCGATTTCGTAAAAATCAATCTGTCTGTATCTCGAACCAAAGCAGTTTTTTTTTTCAAATGCGCTTTCATCATCCACTATGAATTTTTTAGGAACGATTTAACTTGTATAAAAAAGTTCGGAACAAAACAAGCGCAGTTTCATTCGAACTTCCCTCTCAACTCTCGCAAGCTCTATTGTTAAAACTTTCACTCTTCCATTATTACAGAAATTTTAATGAATTTTTCAACAATACTCGCGATACTTCCAGTCGAATTAACTACCGCGCCGATAAAACGATTCGCTCGTGCGCAAATAATCGAAAAAAAAAATGTAATTAAATATGTACAAAAAAAAAGACTCGATGATCCGCTCAGGGACTTTTGGCCTGAATAATGAAGCGGTAGGCTTTCAACGAGCCTTTAATTCGTTAATTTATGGAAGCACGCGCGAACAATGAGACGACGATTTCAGAGGAATGTGGCTTTTCGACCACCAAGTTATTAGCGATGCTTTAGATTGCAAAAAGGCTTTATTCGCGCTCGCGCGGTCAACGCTTTTTAGTCCAAAAGCGCTGTGCCGCAACACGCCACTGCTGCTGCAGTCGTCTGGTAATTAGATTTGAATGCTTAATTTTTGTCGGCCCAGTATATATGCTACGAGGGATTATATAATGATTTTAGGACGACATTACGTTAATACCTCGCGTTGCTCCGCCCAGAGGATTATGCGCTTTAATAATATTCTGCAGTGTCGTGGTTTTTGGAGGATAATATCGTGAATGTTGTGTAAGCAAATTGGTTTTCGCTGATTTTCGCGATGACCGAAATAATCCGATAATGAAATTTTGAAGAAAACAAACCATCGGGAAATTAGAGCAGACTTTTATACAATATCAGAATCAACTTATCGAAAAAAAAATCAAACGTATCCGTCAGAGTCATCAGTTTTATTGAGTTTTATAACAGAGATAAATTCGATTTTTATACACTTGAAAAAGCGAGCGAAGAAAATAGCGTTGATTTAAGTTTCGAGGTGTGTATCCAAGTTCAAAACAAGTGGAGTCGTCTTGTAAGATTTCCCACGGGCGATATACTTCATTCCAGTTAGGACGACTACTTCGCTCTCTCTCTCTCTCTCTTTCTCTCTCCCTCTCGTCGCGTCCACTTTTGCTCGAGAATTCACCTTTGCCACAGATTCCACGGCTAAGATTATTATCCTCTTGATGCAGCTGCAGCCGAGAGACGAGTGTCAAAGTCGTTGAAACCTGCGGGTCTGCGACAATTGCGATACAAGTTTTTAAAATTTTAAAGGTATTTTACAATATTTAATTTTTTTTTCGTTTGAAAAAATGACGAAAAATTGGAAAGTTTATTTTTTTCGGGAACGTTGTTTCAAGTTAAGAAGTACGTAAGCTGTGTACAAGCTCGTTTATTAGTTTCCGGCAAACGCGGTCGACGTACGAATGCTAAACTTTTTAATTTTGCCACCTCGCAAGCTTTACTGCGCTTTCTCACGCGCGTCAGCTGGATATTTGAAAAGTTAGAGTAGGGGTCTCCTTTTTTTATATTAACCCGAAAAGCCTCTCTCTCTCTCTCTCTTGCTCTCTGACGCCCCTGAGATTGAAATACATAAGTTTTGTTTAGTTTGCTAAAGTGTTCAAGTAAAAGTTTCGCACCGCGGCGACGGAACAAAAAACAAAAGTTTTTCGCATTTTGTTAAGTGTGAAAAATTGTTCGAAAAAAAAGGGAAAAAAATCGTCGAAATAAAACATTTTTCCAACACCCGTGACCCACTTTTTATTTGCTCTCTCGATCTTCTGTCAAATTTGAAATGAAGGTGTAGCTCTTTTTCACGTAGTTTGAGTCCATTCGTTACGGTAACTTACAGCGTGTGTAACGTCCCGTAAAGACGACTGAACGTGACAAGGGTTCCATTTTATCAACGGCTCTCTCTCTCTCTCTTCTCTTCTCTCTCTCTCTCTTTCTCTCTCTCTCTCTCTCTCTCTCTCTCTCTCTCTCTCTCTCGGAATGCTACGATCCATCGAAATAATAGTGGTTTAACGTAGCTATTTTTCTGATGCTCAAAGAAAACTGTTGCCTGAAACAATTCAATCCTCATTGACCGTAATGACCGAATAGAAAAAATAAATTTTTCTGAAAATTGCTGCAGAAACTGTGACCATAAAGAATGCATTTCTTCCAGACACTCGAGCGAGAAACAAAATACACACTCGGTTCACGAATGGTGTAACATTTTCCTCAGCAGTATAATAACGCTTCACTTCATCTTTTTTTTCTCGGCTGCACATTCAAGGCTCACTCGACCCTCACAGCCGAACAATTTTAAATTATTTAAGAATAAAAAGAAAAAAAAGGGCGTAAAATAAAAGTCGCAAGCTCAAACAAATCGAAAGCAATACCTCTCGAAATGTGCCCTCTCTTGCACTCATAGTGTCTCGCGAGGAAAATGTGCACTTTTGTATTCCCAGCGCGGCAACTCCCCACCCACCCCACTCCTTTTTCCGAAACACGTCGTCGCGCGAGCTTTAAAATCCAAGGCGATTGAGATTCACCAGGGCGCTGCCATAATCGAGTGCCTCGCTCTTTCTCTCTCTCTCTCTCTCTCGCTCTCTCTCCCCCCCCCCCCCCTCTCTCTCTCTCTCTCTCTCATTCTCTCCCGTCGGCGAGAAAAGGCGACGAAGAATATTCAAGTTTTCTGTCTGCTTGCTTGCGCTTCAACTTCCTTTTTGTATTCCGCTCCCAACGGATGAGCTTTTTTTTCTCTTCTCTCTTAAAGCTTGACGTAAAGCTACTCTCTGGTCAGTCGGGCGGCTCGTAAACAGACGCGAGGGTTATTTGCATTAATGAGCTTTCGCGACTTCGGCGGCAAAGTCTCGAATCTGATTAAATAGAATGCCGACAAACGAGCTTGTTTTACTATTGTCGCTGCTGTTCTTAGATTGAAAGCTCGAATTTTACGGATTCTCTATTTCTTTCAAACATTCGGTATTTTCAAGTCTGAGAGAGAGAGGCAGTTGCAATTACCGTGCAAACACATTTGCGAGTTAGTTCGCAACTTTGAAATGGGTTTCGCTCGCATAATTTAATATTTGAAAAGTTTATGATACTAATGGATATAAACTGTACTTCAAGTTATAAAACGTAATTAAAATTTTCATTAATTTCATCGTTTTAAAGTACGTCGTCTCGTTGACTTGTATTTTATCGAACAAAACGAAGGCAACTCAACGGAAGATGATATACTAAGAGAAAAAGCTATATCAGGATTGTAAATCCGTCTTTGACGACAACAAGTTTACAGTCAAATAGTAATGAGATCGATAATTAATGTCAAGAATAGATCCCTCTTAGAGAGGATTACTTGTAACATTAACGTGCTCATAATATGCGCTGTTTGTGTTTGTAAGTGGCAGCCTTTACCTTCTCTCTGCCATCCCTTGCAGGCAACGAGCGAAAGAGAGAGAGAGAGAGAGAGAGAGAGAGAGGAGCGATTCCCGAAGCCAGGCAGCGCAAGGCTTAAAAACTTTAACCGAACTTTGTAATCGCTCTGTATACGCTGTACTGTATATACGAGTTTCGCGAGAGAGGGAGAGCGCACACTGCTGTGCGCTTTTCGCGCTCTCTCGCACAAGCCAAGAGCCGATAAGCTCCGAGAATGGCTTATATTTACATCGCCAAGTTTTCTAGTTTGTTATGCCTATCTGAGCACCTACTGCAGCACACTTGTACTAAGCTATACGGCGATCACTTGCCAAGTCATTGTTCCTTCTTTTTTTTTCTTCGTTCTTTCGTCGGAATACTTTTTGCTTAGCGGATATTTTTTTTTTTTGAAACTTCGTAGATTGTTTTTATTGATTTTTTTACTAAGAAGAATTAATCCTTTCATGTATGCGTGGGATGAAATAATTTTCTACTGCTAATTGGCCTAATTCCAGCTACGGTACACCGCACCATTAATTTCCTGTGAGATTAAATAAATCCTATTAGGGTATGGCTAATAAAGTAGAGGTCATAATAAAATCTTTACCTGAACTAAGTGTTTTCGTATGGGGGAGTTCTTTGAGCTTTTTGAAATAAAAAAAAAGTTTTTTTTTCTTCCTTAGAGTAGCTCTTACAAAGTAGATAAAAAAAACTACGAACTTTTGGGAATACACGTACTCGAAAATAGGTTTTTGCAGTTGGCAAACATGAATTTCAATAAAAACTATGATAAATCATTCTCGTATGGAAAAATGCCCCATCATCGCGTAGATATTTATACAATCCCAGAATAATTTCCCAATCAATAATCGCCAGTCATTATTCAAGAGATATAATCGATGCGGCGAGAATTCTCATATATTGAAGAAAGCAGCGCACAGATGATGAGCCGAAAGAGAGAGAGAGAGAGAGAGAGAGAGAGAGAGAGAGAGAAAATGAGATCAGTGCTCGTCGCGGAAGTAGCACGCGTCGCCGAGTGCTCATCCATCTGGAAAGCGAGACTTGAAGACATATATAGAGGGTGAAAAAGAGAAAGAGAGAGAGAGAGAGAGAAAAAAAAACATAATGTGTACGCGAAAGAGAGCGACAGCTTGCGGGCCATTTATTCGGCTGGGGAACTCGTTTCGCTCGTCGCATTCTTAACGAGACGCGCTCCGGGGAAGGAGAAAAAGAGAGAAAGAGAGAGAGAGAAAAAGCCAGCATATCGGGGCTATTGGAATTTCTGAATGGTAACTGTCTCAGCCGCGTGCGTTCAAAGCTTTTATTCCTTGATTTCGATTCGCGTGCGGTAATAGGGGATGTAGACTTCGATGAATTTCCGTGATTGCTTTTTTTTCTCTTTCTCTAGCTTTCTCTCTCTCTCTCTCTCTCTCTCTCTCTCTCTCTCTATCTCTATCTCTATCTCGCTCAATAAACTAAAGTAAATATGCGTTTCATAAATTTTAGTACGCGAGTCGAAATACTCCAAGATGTTGCTACATCATTAGTCGAATTTGACGAGCACATAAATGATATCCGAAAAGTAATAAAAACTGTCTTTCGTCGTGAATATTTTTTTTGCTCTTTATCGAAAATTGTTTCTAAAATTTGACGAATAACGGTACTTTGGAAAGCCATATATCTCGCGGAGCAAAACTTTTATAAAGTAAATTTTTATAGCGACCTCGTGAAAACAAATACTATCCGCGCGGAAGTTTCAAGACTTTTCTTAAGCTCGCGCGTATGACTCTTATCAGTTCCGAGCTATATACTCTATTTTCAGTTTTATCGCTTTGGTTTTCATTCTTAAAGCTTCCTCTATATAAAGCTGCGTACGCAATCAAATATTAATCGGGCAACAGGATATCGAAGTAACAGGAGTGTTCTTATTTCATCGTCGCCTGTAGAAATACGCAAGTGTATTGTTTCTCTTTCACTCGCGCGTCAATAAAACTCGTACGATATTAAGTTTCACGAGAAAGTAATTCGTTCTCATTAATTTGTGTTACAGGTAAGCGCGGTGGCTGAAACTTAACAAACTCTACTTTCCGTAAGTATACTTAACGCGTCAAAACTTGCAATGAGAACTCAACTTAACAAACAGAAAGAAAAAAAAATTCTTCACTGCGTAGAAAAACTTTTACCCCTACCTTTCGTCGCGGCATAAATACTCATCAGTCGTATTTATCTGAGCATCCAAAACTCATTAGCCATCAAGTCCCACAAGACAATCAATCTACTGTAACGGGTATATAGGTATATATACATACCCACACAACTAAGCTTACCGTGGAAAATTCGAAGGCCGTTAACTCGTTACAAAGTGCCGAGGCGACGATAAGGATCGAGGTTTGGAGGACGATTAAGTGCAGCGAAGCCGACGGACGAACAGGATGGACGTTGGAGAAAAGTGCAGCAGCAGGCTGTATATATATATACATATAGCAACGCGCGAGATTTAGGATAGAGCGAGCTGGCTTGATAAGGCATCTGTGACCGAAGCGAAGCACGTTTCCCGGCTTCCACGATGTAGGCTAGCCGAGATTATCTCAGGTAATTAAGCGTTTAGCCGTGTTACGCGATCCGTGAATTTTCCAACGATCGATTATTGCATTGCGCCGCCGCTGTGTTTTATTCGATCGAGTGTGTGCGTGCGCGTGCTTTTGGATTTGGTGTGTTTGTAATCGGGACGAATGAAATTTTGCAAATGTGGGTACTCTGATGTGGAAAGGTATTTTGGGATAGGAATTAATGGAACATTTTCAGCGCGATTGTGTAAAGCGACGTGAAATCAGCTAGGAATGCAATAACTGCGCTATCTCGATCACCATAATGGTCGTTCTCGTGTTGGAATAACTAATTGGTTAGAATATTCATCGTATAATAATTTATGAGAGTGTGAATTATTTCGAAAACGATAATTACATTTTATGGCTGACTTAACACGTAGTAGTACTACTGAAAATTTCGAAAAAATGGATTACGGCATTTAAATTATGATCCACTCGACATATTTAAAAAAAAAAGCAATGTAAAATAAATGTATTTCCACAAAGAACAGCGAATAACTCTTGCTCATCAGCGTCTTTTAGTTTTATCTCAAATTCAACATCCTCGCCAATCTAAATTGCATCGCGTTAACACCACCGTGAGAATCCACTCGAAAAGCAGGCCACATCATTTGGAGTAGTTTTTGTTGCGCCTCTCTCATACATACACACATACACACACACATACACTCGTGTAAAATGTTCCGAAGCTGCTCACGTAGCGCGAGTCGCGGCCCCTAGTAACTTTGTAAGCTTACGCCCGCGGTGTAACGCTACACTAACACCGGGATTTTTTTTTCCGACGCGAGTGCTTTTAGTGATGTTACGGTGCTAGGCGTTAACGATGTCGCGGAGTAAATTAAAAGAAAGTGCGGAGCTTCTTTGTGAGGGGATTCGAAAAAAAACACTCTTTTAAAGCGAAAACATCGAAAAGTAAAAGTTTCATACAATTTGATGAAAACTCAAACTAAATATTTTGTTCGTCAAGTCGTGAATTATTCATGAATTTATAATTGATAGAGAAGCGAATGAATGTCTACTAAAAAAAATATATTACAGTTATAAAAGAATTTACAACTGTTGATAAGTTATAAATGGATGTATAACGACGTTTTCGGTAATTCCAAGTCATAAATAGTAACAGCCTCTGAATAATCTACAGCTGTGATAGCATGAATACTTGCCGAACTTCATCGCTTCTATAATAGTTTGCCATATATTTGCAAGTGAATAGGCAATGTTAACTTTTTGGCTAAATAATATCATTCATCATCTTCAAAACTCTCGGAACGTTAATATTTGAATTACAAAAATTTTACTGACCAATCGACGGAGAAAAAGAAAAATAAATCTATGCATTTTGAAGAAAAGAAACATTTGACACGAGTAGCCTCAAACACAACAGTATAGTTGGCCTCCAAAGAATTTGCCTCGCTCGCGAGTAGCTAAAAAATTCTCACGCCCTCTTATCCGCAGTTGCTGAGTTTCTTTATGCGGGGCGAGAAGCGAGTGTGCAAGGCGAAGCTTGTTACTCACGCCATAAGTAGCGCGCGCGACGTGGAATTTGAATTTATTCTTATTTAAAATGGAAAAGTTTTCGCGAGTCTCTCTCTCTCTCTCTCTCTCTCCCTTGAAACGTGTAATTGAGTTTCCGAGCTCCCTGCGAGAATTCACGAAATTGTCCCGAGGCTACGCGAGCGCAGGAGCAAGCGCATCTCTGAAGTGCGCCAGGGACTTTGATTTTTCACGCGCGTGCATACGAACATACGTTTTTTCTTCTTCTCTTTTTGCCTTTCGTGACGAGAGAGAGAGAGAGAGAGAGAGAGAGAGAGAGAGAGAGAGAGAGAGAGAGAACTGGAATATTGAGACGAGCTTGTGTAAATATGTAAGCGATGTTTTTTTTTATTTTTCTGGTTGAAGTATCTGAACCGTGAATTTTTTTTTTATTTTAGGATTTTGCGTATTTGTATTGCGAGTGGTACGACAGTCTAGAGCCGATATATGTAAAGCGTGTTTTAAACTTTTATTTTTATTTTTATTTTTATCGAAAAATATTTTGAGCGCTGTTTTTACGCTTGAGTATTTTCAAACTTGTAATATTCGATGCGTGGTACAATTGATATCGACGTTGTTAGTTGTTGTAAAAAAAATAAGCGACGAAAACATTTGTAAATCATTTCTTCCTACTATTTTTTACTATAATATTTCCTACGTGAATTGTTAAAATAATTTTTTTTTACTTTTTTCCGAATGGTTTTGTAAATGCTTTTTTCGATGGATATAATAAAGAGATAAGAACTAACGTCTCAGAGATACGATAAACTTCAACAAAAGTCACTACGTACGATAGTATAATAAAAGTTAAATACAACAACCCATTCATGGAAAATACTCTCGTGATATCCTGCAATGTCCACTAAAAAATATACATATATAAAAAAATTGTTATGCGTGCTTGTTCCGTATTGCGCTTTCACATAGTGTTCCAGAACCAGCGGCATTCGGCTGTATGTACGTGTAAGTTTTTTTTAAAGTCCACGTTACGTTTTACTTTTTTTGTTTTGTTTCTCTTTTCGCTTGGTTTGCTCTCTTTTTACCTTTTCGTTCGTTTGCGGTCTCTCGCGCCTGGGAATTCGCGGAGAAAAGAATAGTTTCCGGAGCCAATCAGCAATCAGTTCATCGTGCTTTCTCGTGGCTTATAGATTATTGACTTCAATTCAAATAGCAAATAATGTAGTTAATAATTTTTAATATCGGAAATAATTCAATAGTTTTTCGACGGCGAATGAACCAAAAAAAAATTTCCGAAGTTTTTTTAAAATCATTTTACGATTCTCTTCGTACAGCATTGTAAAAGGATAAAAGCATCATTGCTTGCAAATTTAACAAGCAGCGATAAGCAAACGAAGCAGGTAAATAATCCCATTGTATGCAAAGGACAACGCGAGCGCTTTGTAAAAGCGAAAAGTGGACGGAATTTACTTAGCTTTAAGCGAGTCGAGGCAGATTTTCAAATATCGCGCGCGAAAATCTCGCAGCGTCACGTGTATTTCAGTGCAGCAGCAGCAGCAGGAGCAGTAGCAGCAGAATGGAAAACAAAGTGCTTTTGGCCGACGACGAAGAGAGAGAGAGAGAGAGAGAGAGAGAGGGTAAAAGAGGCCGAACGAGAAAGTAAATGGAATGCATAGCAGCAGCAGTAGCAGGGTGGGAGGACAGTTGGAAATAAATAGAAGATGGGCGAACTAACACAGAGAAAAGGGACGAGATACGCGCTCGTGCAAATGAATACGACCTGCATCCGAAACGAACATAAACTTGTATCAACTTACTGTTACTGACACAAAGAAAATGCCCGTGGTAGTGAATAAGTAATTCTCAACTAGAGTGACATTTATTTAGCTCTGCTTGTTCGAAAACAAGTATATGCATGATAGCTTCTGTCTGACCTCTCGAGGATTATTGCAAAGTGATTCATATACTGCAATTTTTCAAATCTATCTAGTAAGATACATACAAGTCATTACATGGATATGTGATAGTGAAAAGTGTCATAGAGTTAGCAGTGTTAGCGTATAACGTCGCTTTGTATTTGTCGTGCATAATATTCCGGCAGCACGCGCTCTAACAAATTATTTTGCGCCGGGAAAAAGCCTCTAGTCTACTGAGATTAAGGCTCGTATAGCATGTGCAAGCTCTTATTCTCTATATCCTCGTGAATCATGTTGCTGTATGACTTTTTTTATTCTATAAACTAGAAAATAATTTTTTCAACTATAAGAATCAATATTTTATTTCTAGGCGGGAACAAGTGTGCCACTCAAAGCACTTCAATATTGACGAAATAGCGTACGGTTATTCCAACGAAAGATTTATTTTTCATTTTTATTTTACCATAGCACTCTAACTTACAAGAGTGTGCGTAGTTGAAAATAAAAACAGTGCGAAAGAGTTTTTTCAATATTTTTATACCTTTTGCTTTTTTATGCAATATATATCGCCGTGCGCCGCGCATTCGTGATTTTCAAAATATCGTGTCCACTACATCGAATCCACTCATTCATTCCATATTGAAGTAAATCCTCTTTTGTCCGTTTCCTTTTATTTTTTTTTTCAAAAAGATATTCCCAAAGCTTTTAACTCCAACGTGGCTTTTTGTTCGGTCTTTAATAATTCACGCGTTATGATGGTCATGACAGCTTTTATTATTCATATAGCGAAATTTTGAATCCGTAAGTATATAATCCGGTACGCTATTGAAAAGTAAACTGTGCTTACGAGCTTTTGAAATAAAATCATGAAAACGAATGTTTTTTACAATTAACAAGTTCGATTTTTTTTCGTAAAATCTTTGTAACATAACGATTTTTCCGTTCTTCCTATCCGACGCATCGACAACGAAATATATATTTTCAAATTAATCATCCGTTATCCGACTCAAAGTATAAACTTTCAATATCCATATCCACATCCGTAGCATTCGCCACTTTTTTTTTCGCTTTGATTGCTATTAATATATTTTCAGTGCCCGAACGCATATCCCATTCTCTCGATTCTGGCGAATTCCCCAACCAATATATATTTTTTTTTTACAAAGCCAACGAAATGCACACACGGTTGTATATTTCGCTACGCGCGTGGATGTACATAGATTGTATTGACTGCGGATGGGGTGCGCGATGGGGGTTTGGAAAGAGACCAAAAAAAATTGCTACGCTGTAGATTCGTCGTTGACAGCTCAAAAGGCCAATTCTTTGTTTTGACTGGGGAATTTTTATTTATATGCGTGCAGTGTACATGTGCATGAATAACAGAACGCAAGCGATACTGGCGACGCGGACGCGGGTATACAGCGATGATTGGAAACACGAGTAATAAACAAGGATTTTTTTTTACATGCTGCCGAATGCGTTTTGGCTCGTCCTAATTCGTGGTTTTACAGCGTAGCAGATTTGTTCGCCGATATACTCGGTGAGTTTACTTTGTCGTGTGACCAAAAAATAGTCGGGTTTCCTATCCACGAGGATTGATGCTGTGGGATTAGTGTTATAAAACAAATGTACAGAACAACAAGTTATCTGTTTTTTTTGTCAATTATGTTGATTACATATGAATAGACTGAAAAAATAACCACGTCACATCTTTAAATGAACCTAGCATCAATGTGCTTATGAACATTTACTACACAACATTTTATTTTTACGAAGCGTAAATCAATCAAGAAATATTTTATAAATTAGGATACTTTGGAGTCACCCAACGATATAGCTGATCTCTATTTTCGCACGAGCGAATCAAAGAGGTAGGTTTTTACGCAACCGACCACCGATCACTTTTTTCGCGGTGACCCAATTACACGAACGATCCTATACCCACCCGAAAAAAAAAGCCAACCAGGAAATGACGAGGCCATTGCGGCTTTCATGATTGAAAAAAATCACTTCGATTCTTCGATCGTTAATTAACTTTCACGGGTATGGAGAGCGAAAAAAAATTCGTATTTTTTACGCTCTGTTTAATTTCGGTAGATTTCTAATGATAGCGCGGCGCTCATCAATTGAGATACTCGAAACGAGGGCTTGTTGTAAACTATTGCATGTGAGTGGCTTTGAGATATGGCTATTGAGCTTTCGATCTCTCTTCTGCCTATAACAATGGCCCTATTGTATCGGATATGAGAAGTCGGGATGCTTTGAAAACGATGATGAATTTATCATTGCTTCGCATACTTTTAACAATTTTTTATATTTTATTATTCCTCGAAATTTATTACGTCAAAATATTGTATGAAATTTTCTTTAAAAATAAAAATTTTATTTCTTCTTTGCGTAAAATTCTCAAATCAGTGAACACAACAACAAAGAAAGCACGCTAACAATTGAACACGTATACCACAAAGAATCTTTTCGTATTTAATTAAAACGCGTTCGTTTTCGAGAACAATTCGGCTGTGCGTTTATTTTTTCGTAAATCAACAAAACGGGGGGGGGGGGGGGGGGGGGGGG